>JACEGR010005285.1:0-75112 GCA_014170235.1 Listronotus bonariensis
CTACGGCATTCTAATCTATGAAAAAAATAAATACATAAAAAATTAGTTCTTTATTAAATGTTTAATTTCTAAAACTAAAACTAAAGAAAAATAAAATCAATCTTTAAGAAGAAAAACCAAATGAATTCCACTTAATTGCACATCCCTGAACCATACATAAAACATAGAGGGTATTTTTTTTTTATTAGGTTTATTAATTTATTACTGCCAATTATTTAAGAATGGCAATAAAAACTAAATTTTTAATTATAATAATAGATGAACAAACGAATTTTACTAATTGAAATTCAAAACTTTTTTAAAAGTTTAAAACACCCATAATCTTAAAAATTATTAATTTGTTGACCCATGTTTATAGAGTGAAATATTTCATAAGGTGAGGAATCTTGGTTTTTGGTTTTGGACTGCGTGAAATTAAAATCGTTTACCGACGTTTCGCCAGCTATTGCACGAGGCATCTTCATGGATCTTTAGGGAATGAGGGATTTAATAAAGTGATTTCTTGTTTTCTATAGGGTAGTTTGCTTTATAAACAGCGTCAAGAGTCAACCATTAGGGTGGTATGGAAAAAAATAAAAATGTCTTTATTTTTTATCCTAAAAACAAAACGAGAATTGTGTTTAAAATACTGGATAATGTCAAATAAAGAAATATTAAAAATGCTTTAATAGGTGATAGCAGATAATTATATTTTTTGTAAAATAAATTTTCCCGTCTGGACAAGGTATGATTTATATTTTATTTTTTTATTTGAAATTGGCAAATTTAATAAAGAGAATATGAGGGTTAAAAAAGTTTCTAGAATTAAGGCTATCCAAATTTATATTATTTAAGGTCATTGTTTAGGTCTCCTTTTAAATTTGATTAGCAAAAACGATAAGTATAGTCTACTTCCACTACTGAAATTAGTTTTAAAAAATTGCAAACATATTTACAAAATTTATTTTTATAATAGCAATCTCTCTTTATATTTTATTATTCTAGCTCTTTTGAGATAGAAAAAATATATAAAAACTTTTTTTTGCCATTCTCTAATGCGATATCTTCCTAGTGGTTGACTTTTGACCCCATGTTTATAAAGCAAACTACGCTTTATTTTGGACAGAAACTCATCTTCTTCAAATTTTCCCATTTGTTTAAAAACACCCTGTATAATTTTGTTTTTTCTATTATGAGTGAATTCTGCTATAGAAATTTGCCTCCGGACTTCTCAAACACCCTGTATATTAAATAATAATATAGATGTTCACATGACGTTGATAAAGATTAGAAAACTAAAATAATTTATCCAAAGATTGATATAAGCGTTTAATTAGGCAAAAGAACACAAAAGTAAACTTAAAAATATTTTTAATCCTAATATAAAAATAAATTAAATTGCACCATTTTGTTTATACTGTGTAATTTACTATAAGTTTCAGTTTGAATTGTTTAAAAAAAACATTTATAAATATTAATAGTGGTAAATATATTTTATTAAAATTACGATTAAATTTGGCGTAAAATGATTTCCATAGAATGTTGTGTAGAATGAATACACAAATAAAAACTATTGGTGTTTATAAATACATTTTAAACACCGCTCGACGCTTTCCTAGTTAAAAGCTAGTTCATACAGATGCGAAAAGCGAATTGCGAAACGCGAATTTCATTCTCATTGGTCAATTTCACATAAAATTAAAGGCGGGTAATTCAAAATAAAGATAGTTTAAAGATGTTACGAATTCGTAAAATTTAAAATCTAGTGGGCGGGAAACTTAAGATCATTTTAATTTCTGGCGAATATTCGCGTACGCACATGCGTAGAAACAAGAGGTTATTTGTCATATTATGTCATTTCAAAAACAATTTTGTTATTGTTATTTTTATGTCATTCTATTAGCTGTTGGGAACGTTATTTTTGTGTTCATTTTCTCAAGTATTTTGTGTTTTTTGATTTAAATTTATATTAACTTTTTAGCCCTTTTCATTTATAACAAATTTGCAGCTACGTCTTAGTTGCCAAATAAATGTGCTATATTCTTTATTCATCACCCCAGATAAATGTTGTATTATTAAAAGGAAAAACAAAGAAAATCTCAAAAACCCAAGCGTAGCTTCACCACTGAAATAAAAACAATGTAGAAATTTAGGTTATGTTGTTGCCCAGAATTTCGGCGAATTTCGCAGCTGTATGAATATGACAAAAAAACGCTAATTTGGCCAAATATTCGCTTTCGCAATTCGCTTTTTGCGTCTGTATGAACTAGCTTTTAGGGTAATATTAAAAGTAGTGAAAAATATTTTAATTGTAGTTCTGGTTAGGAGCTTAAAATTACTAAAATTTTTAGCTGAGCAACTGCAACGAAAATAACGCCAGTCATATTCTTTTTAAATTAAAAAACAAATGCAGCAGACCAGAAAGCAGAAATGTTTGAATAGAGACATTGCACAAGAAAATTCTTACCCATAATATGTTTAAAATTTTGTAATAAATCTAAAAAAGATGATTGGTAATAATAATTAAAAGTAAGATAATTAAAAATTAAAGTTCGGCATTTTTTAAAACAGCTTTACACTTAAAAATATAATAAATAATATATATGGTTTATATATACAATCTCTTTAGTTTGGGAATTTACCGAAAGCATCCTCAAAAGGATAAAGGAAACAGGACTAACTTTAACAATACAATTTTAACCCAAATACTTTCGCAATTATCCTTTACAGCGGCATTGCTATTTGGTTTATTGCGATATCATTTAAAATATAATAAAGAAAAATAAATTATTTATTTAAGAATTAAAAGAAACATAAATTATTTATTTAAGACTTCAATATAGTTTTGGTTATACATTTCCGATAATATTTTTTAACTTATAGTCTCAGAGCTAGTGAACCCTTCAAGTAACGTTGGGCCTGTAAGGCTAGAAATTTGTAAAGTGATGAGTCATAGCATGTCAAGTACGACAATCATCACCTTGCAAGCATCAGTCCTGCACATCATCACCCTGTTTATTTTTAAAACATTAAAAATAATAATAATAAAAAAACTTGGCGCTGTAAGCTTTAAATTTTTCTAGGATTTCGTTATTTATAGTAAGATTTGAATAAAAATTGACAGGCGTTTTCGATGAGCACAATTACCTGCCATACGAACCGGAAGGTTTGGCTGATTTGGATGGCCATATTTCCAAAACTAATAAAGTTAGATGTACCTAATGAGGTTTTTTTAAAGCTCTTTTAAAGATCTTTTTAACGGTATGTCGAACGACGCGGAGATTGTGCCTCTTTTTCGCTTCCCGCTCTCGCTTGCACTTCAAGTCTTAAATGGAAAGCGGCGAGCTAACCCGCATGAGTCATGTCTTTTGGTGCTTGTAGCGGGATCTATCGAATAATAAGACGTTGTCACGTGAAAAGGTATTTACTTAAAACAGCTTTTTTTAATATACCGCAAAGTCTTGCTCTTTATACAAGTCATTTAAATTAAATTTTTCTTTAATTTCATTATTTAATTATTGGTTTTTAACGTGAAACGTAAGCAGTGTCTGTCAAAATTAATTGTTCTCTCCATAATAAAGATTATAACCATTTTATGCCATTTTATTTTGTTTTATTAGAAGTAATAATGTTAGTTAAAAATTATCTCTTTTAATTTTTACATACAAATTTCAATTGGAAAAAAGGGATTGTTTGATCCATTAAAATACAAATCTTAATCTTAGCAGAAAAGCCTGCATTTCTCTTAGTCATCTTGCCTTGCGAATAAAAGTATTATAAAATATGCAATATCTTTTATGTGACAATATATGATATAGTTAGAAATTGAAAGAAATATATATATTGGCTTTGCTGCCATCGCTTATAATATAGTAATTGTAAAGTCTACCTAAAGCTAATAAAAATGAGGTTTACAGACTTGGAATTTATAGGATCACATTTCTTAATTTAAAAACGATTGTCAAAACAAGTATGTTAATAATCCTAAAAATAAAACATTTTTTCATATTATGTATCCAACTTTTGTCGACCGCTGCATAAAAAATACTTAACGTTTTGAACGCAACTTTATTGTCAGTAATGTTATTTCTAAACTTCCCGTTAAACTATTGTTTTATAATAAAAACTTTATTTTTATCTTAAACTTGTTTATGTAGTGACATGATACTATATTATTCTATTCTATTGTGTAAGTATAATAATTTAAAGTTTATAAAATAAAGATGCTTAATATACCCAAAACCCAAAACAATTTTCATTATTTACAAAATTATTATGTACGTTAATGATATTACTATATAATTTTAGTAGGACCGAATTCATCCATCTTAATATTTAATCCATAAACTCAAGTTTGCTTTCTGCTCTAACCCCGCACACCTTTTTCACAGAATACAAGTAGACAAGTTTATTCTTTTGTATTGAATTTTCCCGTTGAAACTTCCTTGAATTAACCCATGCCCAGCAGATTTATTGGGATAAGCTTTATGTAAAAAAGTTCTGTTTTGATATGTTTTATAGGTTTTTAAATTTTATCTTTAAAAATAAAGTCTGTCTCAAACTTTTTAATAATTAATTTTGTAATTTGTCAATTAAATTAGTAATTTTTCAAGTGTTATTATTGTGTTAGTTTTAATAAATTATGGGATTATAAGCTATGTGTCAAAAGCTGCAAGCAAGCGTCCAAGCCTGTGATCAAACATTCTGTTCTATTCTATTTTTTGTTCTTTGCTCTGGTCCCTTCAGGTCCAATTCGCCAGCTCTCCCCCTTCCGGACTATGCTTTTTAGGGCTTCGTCGGTGAAAAATCTGGATAATCAAGCTCGTATGTTCCAGAAATTCCAACAAAAAACAAAATAAAAGAATTATTTTATAAATCATCCAGAACTGAATTCCGAGATCACACCTAACCACACACAGTATGCAGTTGGTGGTTAGTAGTATGGGAAATAAATCATTTTACGTCACATTTCGTTGGTCCTGCATGGACTTGAAGTAACAAAAGATAAACCGAAGGGCGCTAAAACCTTGGGGCTGGTTGCCACCCCGCTTCAAAGGGTGAAAATGTTTAATTAACATTAACAATAACATAACACAAATTAACATTTTACCCACAGTAATTCATCAAAAAGTGATTCATAGCAAAAAATGTTTTCTACATTTTTTTAAACTAATATTTTCCAAGTTATTCGCGATTGAAAGTAACAATTTTCGACCAAAAAATCGACGTTTTTAATGCCTTTTTCGCGAATAATTCGAAAGTTTTGCATTTTATCAAAAAAAAAAAACTGTAGAAAGCAAAATTGTAGCTTCAAGAAAGACAAACAATTTTTTTTGTATAATTACGACTACGACAAATACGAACCGAGATACGGCGTGTTGATAGATTCAATGTCAAATACTGGAAAAAAATTTGGCGTTTTTCGAGAAAAACAAATAGTAGCATGAAAATTGAGTCATCAATAAAGTCAGTACCTAGTATTTTCTAAGCTTAAAGTAAAAAACAATTTATCACAAGAAACAATTTCGCTATTGTATTTTGCTCCTTTTTTTAAATAACTCCGAAAATACTGGAGATAACAAAAAATAATGATTACTAAATTGTAATTTTTTATTGACTAAAATTTTTCTGTGCGTGGATAGCCATTTAAAACCTCTACTTACGTACGAGCACCACCTTTTTTAAGCCATGTAATCTCACCGCATTTAAAAACGAGGGATCTTAGCTGCGTCCAGACTTGCAACAATTCCCCAAACATCCGTCCAAACAAACCAACCCATTTGCGCGCTCCTTTGATGTAAAAACCGACAAGCTCTGAATCACCGCGAAATTATTCCCCAAGCCCTTGGAACGACGTAAATTCCGTCCACGTCTACGTCAGCTCTATGTATGTTGTGCGCTATTCGGCGCGGCGTATTGTTGCAAGTCTGGACGCAGCATTAGGGCATTTGATTTATAGAGCCTCGTAGCGCTTAAAAACTCCACAATATTTTTTAAAAAACTTTACACCATTAAAAGTGTTGGAATTACGTTAAAAAAACAATTAAAAGTATGACCTTAGACATACCGCTCATTAGCTGCAATAATTGTCTTTGCTTAAGGGGGTAATTCTACTTGACAAAATAAGGGTAGAGTTTCATATATCTTTTTTCAAAATGTCATTCGTTTTCAAGTTAAAGTTCAAATTTTATTTTGTTTTTTTCGCCATATTGCATTTATTTTTTAACCAATCCAGTTGATATTTGGCACACAAATCAAGCTTTGCAGATTCTAAAATTTTAAGACAAAAGTATTTTTTAAACCGCCATAGGGCACTTTACCTAAAACTTAAAATTTATTTACTTCATACCTTTTTATTTCAATAGATATCGCAAAGCTGGGGCGCCATTTTATAGACAATCAAAAACTTAAAAAATAAGGTACTCTTTATTAAGGTCGATAAACCTCACCGTTTAGGCACCAATAGACATCAAAGTTTTCATCAATTTCAATCAAATTACCTACATACATACAGGGTGTCCAGTAACTCAACCGACAAACTTTACAGGGCGATTCTACAACAGAAAATAAGAAAAAACCTTATATAAACATATGTCCTAGTTTTTGAACTACGGTGTGTTGAATATTTAAAAAACAACACTTTTTTAATTTTAACACACCGTTCAAAAACTAAGACGTTTAGGACATATGTTTATATGAAGTTTTTTCTTATTAACACGCTTTTATTAGCTTGGGTTGTAACTATCTATCTATCTATGTAACGGAATCTTTGAGCCTAATTTTTACCAACTTCCAGCGATTCAATTTCTTTGAAACTTTGCACACGTATCAAGGACCGATGACAATGCAATAATTTAAAAACAGTATCCCGTTATCCTGATTAGGACCGCCAGGATAAATAAATTCCTTTACAGATCCTCTGTGTCTCTTGACAAAATGGCGAAGGATTTTTAGTGAATAAACTGGAGCATTTATTTTTAAAAAACTAATTGATATATCGAACTAAAAAATGAAAAATAAATAATAGTTTAAAAAAACTAAAAACACGCTTTTATATGCAACCGAACTAAAAAATTAGAAAATAATTTTTCATTACAAAGAGTTTGTCACTTCAGAATAAAAGCGTAGGAGTGCTTAATATATTAAATGTTATAATTATTCTATTTGCAAATATCTATGAGGGAAAAGTTATGAAAAAATAGTAAAATGCACCCCACGCTTTTTACTCTGAAGTGACAAACTCTCTGTAATGAAAAATTATTTTCTAATTTTTAGTTCGGTTGCATATAAAAGCGTGTTTTTTAGTTTTTTAAACTATTATTTATTTTTTGTTGTAGAATCGTTTGGTTAAGTTTGTCGGTTGACTGGACACCCTGTATGTATGTAGGCAATTTGATTGAAATTGATGAAAACTTTGATGTCTATTGGTGCCTAAACGGTGAGGTTTATTGACTTTAATAAACAGTACCTTATTTTTAAGTTTTTGATTGTCTATAAAATGGCGCCCCCTGCTTTGCGATATCTGTCTAAATAAAAAGTTATGATGTAAATAAATTTTTAGGTTATATCAACTGGATTGGTTAAAAACTTTGACTGCTTGTAACTTAAAAACAAATGACATTTAAACAAAAATTATATGAAGCTCTACCCTTATTTTGTCCAGTAGAATCACTTAAATTTTGTGAGTTTATTTGCAAAATTATGTCATTAACAATACAATAATGTATGCATCCAAATGATTTTAATTATTCGACAAAAGTGTTACAACATTTAAAATAACTTAAAATAATAAGGTATGTGGCTTCAGATACGTCATGACCTTGCCTTAAGCCAAAGCCATCGAAGGTTGGAAAACGTAACATCAAGCTGCTTATACACAAACATAATATTCAGTAACAGTAAAATCGAAATATTCGGCCTTCCACTTAAGTTTCTATGCGAATAGTACTTGATTAGGCTACGTCTCCTTTCACTTAATAAACCGCAAAGTGTGTTAAATTTTTTATCTAGGTTAATAGAAAACAACACGGTAACAAGTTACTATTTCCTGCTATGCCAAGTTATTATAGCACAACTTGATATGATGGGTGTACTCAAGTTGCTAGACGGTGATAAGATAATAACAAAATTATGAATTTGGGATTGTTGAGTTTCTAGACAAAGATACGCGAGTTGCTAGAACAACATTGTTGAGTTCCTAGACGGTAAAAACGAACGAATGCTTCATACCATTTTTTCTATTTTGTTAATTTTGCTATTAAAATCGGTTTATTTTATTATTAAGGAAGTGACTTCTGCACGGTTCGACCGTGTTAATTTTTTTATTTCTGCTCGGTCTGATTCTCCTTATGAATGAACAAAAGAAAGAATTGACCCAATTCTTAAGTTGATTTATAAAGTGTGTATTAGTCTCAGGTTTTATTCACTGATCTCGATGGATTGCCAATGCTATTACCTGCGCGAAACAAAAGTTACTTTTCATCGGCGAAAAATGCGTTTGTGCGCTCGGATACCACTTCATCCCCGAGGTTTGGTCGCGCAGGCGCCAAACAGGCCGCATTATCGGAAAGAATTTACGACGCCTTGCCTGAGTTTCTCGTTCGGAGTACGGTAGCTAATAAGCGTCACAGTCAGAACGCGGACGGAGGGCACGGAGTGCCGGAGTAGTATTCTCCCAGTGCGCATGTTCGTCCACCCTTGATTTATTTACTGTGCGAGGTCGTAAAAACCAAAAATGCTTCTTGCCACTTCAGATCTAAATATGGGTTTTATATGGTTTTATTGTATTTTAATAAATAAACCCCCACCTATACTCTGTCTTCGGCAGAAAAATATTCGAGTAATATTAGAGTTAAAAGAATATTTTGTACAGTGCATTTCTTTAATGTCCTCCCCTTTTATTTTTAAAACGGGTCAATTTAAAAAGCAAAACTTTGGAATATGTAATAGATGCATTAACACTATATTTTAGAATGAAATTAGAAAAAAATTAAATGGAGGGGGAAACAATAAAGAAATGCACTGTAAAATTAATATAATCATTAAACTATGGTAATATCAAAGACAATGATAGTTAGTGAATCTATAATTGTCTTTGGCAATATCAAGTAACTAAACAGCGAAAACCATATTTTATGTTATAATATATTAATAAAATACCCTATGAGGGATGGTTAATAAAATGTGCGATGTTGGGTTTTTACCTGTCTGTAATGAGGTCACGTCTAAACTCTCAATTATCCCGCAGTGTAGCTCGACTATTGGTCCGGGAGGCAGGTCCGTATTAACTGTTTGAGGCGCCCTAGGCTAGAATTCCCAGAGCGCCTATTTTCCATCAAAAAATTTTGTAGAGCAAAAAAAATGGTGATTCTCTCCTTTTCACGCGCCTATTTGCCTATTTGCCATTCCAAAGCACCTTCTTCACAGAAAAATTAGTACTAAACTTTTTTAAACTCCACTGTCTGGCGCCTATTTTTTCTTGGCGCCCTAGGCTGTAGCCTAGTCAGCCTAATGGATAATACGGCCCTGCCGGGAGGTAGCAACGTCGGAAAAGCAAGGTTGGCTGATTTTTTTAATTTGTTGTTCTACCTCCTCTTTCAGGTAGATCCTCAGCTGTGATCTTGACATTCAGAGCTGTCAATGATATGTCAAAAAATGCACACCTTGGTTATCTATTATCGTGCCAAGTTTCATTAAAATATACCGAACTGTTCAGAGGTTAGAAAGAGGGCGACAGTATAATTAGCAATGATAAAAGTGTCTAGAAATAAAAAAATATGTCTGGTAAACCTATCTTAAGACCAAAAATTAAAAATAAGGTTTCTTAAAATGCTCTTAAAACCTTGGATTATCACCTGTACAGGTAAAATGCGCCATAATAAACGCAACAGCTACCGCCAGCCAAACAGCCCAGGGTCTACCCGGAAGAGGAAGAAAAACAACATATTAAAAGATCAGCTGATCTAAAATTCTTTCTCGAAAACGTTGCTACCTCCTAAAATATATGTCAGTCTAGGAATTCAACAAACCTAATCTGTTTTATCTGTGTACGTTTAGTAACTCGAGTACACCGGGTATCGGTATGATAAGTGTCTGACTGGGCCAACGAGCAAATGCCCGGTGGGCTATCACCTTGAAGCTTCACACGGAGGTAAAGTGGAAAAAATCCAATGTAATAAAAATAATGGAACAAAAAATTATTCATTTAAAATAATACAATTTTAAAATGTTACCTGTATTATTTTCTCGAAATAAAATGTTTATTTCTTGTCAGTTTCTGAACAGGCCAACTTGTTGCTGTAAAAAGTAAGGCACCTGAAGAATTTGTTAAATAAGGTTTTACTTTTCTTTAAGCAGGTTATATCATAGTTTAATGATTATTATAAAATATTCTTTTAACTCTGGTAATATTAAGTAATGTCTTCAATAAATCGAAAAATCAAACTGAAAAAGTTCGTGTCCAAGTTTTTATAGCAAATTTTTGCACTTACGGAGAAACCCAGAGTGCACATGAGTTTTTTTTAACTCTGGATAATAAAATTGTAAAGAAGTTTTATTTATTTTGATAGAACAGCTCAAAAAAATAACATTTTCGTCAACATGTTCATGTGCAGTTCTAAAACACAACGATTTCACTGTTTCTCATTTTTGCTCGGCATTCTAATATTTCAGACCTCCTATTAGCAAAAATATCTAAATAGCAATGAATTATTTATTTTGGTCATTACATGAAACCTTTCACCAATTTGGCTATCTGTTAATTTCATGCCGTGCACTGAATAATGCAATGTATTTCTGGTGTGGACATAGAAGTGGGTCCCTCCTCACCTTGAACCAAAAATTTCCCAAATCTTTAATTTTTACCGTTGCGTGGCAAAACTGAGAATAAAACTGGTGTTAACAATGTCAAAAGTTTTGATACACCTCTTTAACAACCCCTATTATGAAGATATACTACATTTTTTTTTAACGTTTTGAGAAGTTGGTCGCATGTTTACAAAATTTTACCACAATCGGCAACTATGCAGGGCGAGTTGTAACTATAAAATAATATGATGATATTGAGTTAAGTTGAGTATAAATATAAAAAATCGTCCAGGAGTAAACTACTTTTATTTTTAAAAATAAGGTAAAAATTTATATACTTAGGTTATTGTATACATTGTAGAGACTTGTATTTTATGTCAAAGTTAGAAGTTAGAAAATTAAAATCATAGTTTAAATTCAGAATAAAAAGCTTCCTAAACCCATCGGTTCATCGAAATGTTATATTTCCTACCTAGTGCTGTAAATGCTACTTTTTCGCACGCGACAGCAGTTGACCGAACGACGCGTAGCGGAGTCACTTTCGGCACGTGTCAGGAACGCTATTTTGTCTACGAGCGTAAGGAAGACATAATTTTGGACTAAACAGTTTTTACAAAATACAGTTTAAAAATTCAAAATTGTTTGGTCCATTTGTCTTTTATTCTGGAACACACTGTAAAAACCCAACATCATATTTCCGTGGTACCATTTAAAAGCTTAATATTCTAAGATCCGAATTAAAGTTTTTGTATATTATAAATTAAGACTCATTCACAATCTCTTATACAGTGTGGCCCAAATTAAACTTGCACACTTTTTACTAATAATAACTTTAACTGTTGCGCCTATCTTTTTAATTTTTGGGGGCTAATGGGTAGGTATGTTTTCTCTAGTTTTGCCAATTTTGGACAAATATATTTAAACGGGACTGTAATTTAATTTTGTCTACAATTTGGCTAATACGTTTATTTTTAATTAATTTACTGTTAAGTTTGGTCAGCATCCAACTCAATAAACATGGTAACCTCACATTTTTAATTTTCAAAATACACTAAAAAAAGTTATTTTTTAAAATTGCCAAAAATGCATGCTTTATGGGGAGCATTATTTATCAAAAATAATTTTAATTCCTAAATTCTTAAGTTGTTGGCAGATTCGCTTTTACTGAATCATTTCCCATAGTTTGTCTACAAGAAAAACGTATTAGCTTAAATTGTAGCTAAATAAGATTTCTTTTGCAACGAGATTAAATGCAGTATTTTGGTAAAAGTCTCGTAAGTCCAGTCCTGTCTAAATCTATTTGACTAAAATTGGCAAAGCTAAAGAAAACATATCTACCTATTAGCCCTCCTAAAATGAAAAGATAGGCGCAATAGATAAAAAGTTATTATTAGTTAAAAAATATGCAAGTTTAATTTGGCCCAACCTGTATTATAAAAAAATATATTCTCAATAACGTTTAACTCAGCTCATTAAAAAGAAAATGGTTGTTTTTCTGGGTTAATACCAAAAGATAATATTTTTTTACTTTTTATTGTAAGTTAAAATGTACATCTTGCGACCGCAAAGAAATAAAAATGTTACAGTTTCGAATTTCTTCAATGATCTTAAATATTTATACTTTACAAAAGAATTATTGTAAACACTTAATTAAAACGCAATATATTGGCCATAAATATAGTACCTTGATTTTGTTTTTATTACTAATTAAAAGCTGAGTATAATTGACCTTGCAAAACGAAGGTAAAGTGCCAGGCGAATTAACTTTACTCGTTTAAGAATATTATCTAAATAAAACATTTTATTCGTTCTTTGACTTTTAATTAAGTTTTTATCGTAACTAACATGTATTTCTTTTTATTTTCAGAAAATTAGGATCTCAAGAAAATAGAACACTTTAAAAAAGAGGTAAGATTAATTTAACTAAAGCTTTATGATAAATCAATATACAGTTATTTTTAAGTTAACAATTAATCAACAGGTAAGTAGTACCACTAGTACCAAGGGCACAGCTGGGATCTTTATTTGAAAAGTTACAGGGTATTCCTAAAATACTGCGACATGATTCCTTGTTCCAAAAAGAGGGTAGTTTGCTTTATAAACATGTGGTCCAAACTCGACCATCCAAAATTAAATTTTTATAGTTTCAAACTCAAATCCTCTATTTCTAATAACTTCTGCCTCTGTACAAAGATTCAAAAATAAACCCAAAATAAAAACATGTTTATTTGAATGCACTCTTTTTATTGAAAGTACCAGTTAATATACAAGGTGTTTCAAAACAGATATTTTAATGGCAAGTAGGTTTTTAAATGGAATACACTGTATATTTTAACAAATTTCGACCTCTGTATTAAATTCTACATTAAAAATGTATAACACGCTATACGTCAATTATTGCTGGTTTCTGAGATATCAACAGTATGCTGATATACCCAATAATACTTAAAAGTAAAGAAAGATAATAATACTTTGGTTCTAATTTTTTTTAAATAATTCTGTCACTGTCACAGTGAAAAATCATACAATAACAACTAATTAATTACCTTTCATTGTAAGACCTACTAATAGGTAAGTCAGTTATTTTGGATACATATTAACTTGATTAACCCAAAATCAGCCATAATTGAAGTATTGCTGTTTTTTAGTGCAAGTAAGTAAATATGTAACTAAAATAAACTATATTGCTGACATACCTATTAGTAGTTCTTTAATGGAAGGTAATTAATTACATGTTGTTATAGTATTATTTGTTATTTTGACAATAATATAATTATTTAAAAATTATTAAAACCAAAATATTATTTTATTTCTTTACTTTTAATCGTTATTGGGTAATACTGTTGATATCTCAGAAACAAGCAATAATTGACGTATGGTGTGTTATACATTTTTGATGTAGAATTTAACACAAAGTCAAACTTTGTTAAAATATACAGGGTGTTTCATTTAAAAGAAACTACTTGCTATTAAAATGTCTGTTTTTGGGACACCTTGTATATTAACTGGTACTATCAGTAAAAAGAGTGTATGCAAATAAACATTTCCTATTTTAAGTTTATTTTTGTATCTTATACAAAGTTATTTCGTGTATAAATAGAGTTGGGACACCCTGTATACTCTCTGACTAACCTAAGAAAAATGAAGAGGTAAACTTTTTAATTGGTACACCCTGTATATTATTATGTCACCATTAAAAAGGTATTTTAAAAGGATTAACAGAAATATCTCATTTTATTATTCTATCTTTAATAGTTTTAGAAATATGGCCATGTAAATTTGGATATAATTTCATTACATCTACAGTCTCAGCTTAGTGAAGTAGGTAGGTGTAATGGAAATTATATCTATTATTTTTAAATTTAAGTGGTCATATTTCGAAAATAATTAAAGATAGATATATAAAAATGTGATATATGTAAAAGGCATTTTTAATGGTGACATAATATACAGGGTGTAACAATTAAATTTAAAAAGTGTTACCTTTTTTTTTTTTCTTGGGTTTTTGATGTTTATTTGTTCCTTTTTATGCTCAGAAGATAGTAGATGAAAAAGTATAAAACTTTTATACAGGATTTCTTTTTAAATCTTTATTGTAAATATTATTAAATGTCTAAAAAGCAAAAGATACAGCCTAACGAATGTTTCTCTTATTTTGCCAAGATAGGTCTAAACTCTATCGATTTCTATGATTTCTCAAAAAATACCGATTTCATGCTTAGCACTTGTTACTTTTATTTTTAAAATACACAGACTTACAAAAATCCTATTAATCCACCGTCGCCTTTAAACATCTGGCACCAGTAGCAGCTGGTGATAAACGGCATCAAAGGTTGGTGGTATGCCATTTAAGCGTTGGAAAACGAATAAACAAATTATTTATTAAGTATTATTTTGAAAAAGTATTTCTTTAAAAGTAAAATAAATCGTGGAATAAAAAATATGCTTCTTACATTTTTCATTAAATTAATGTTTGGATCAACAAATTATTATTACATTAAAAATGTTAATTTAAACTGATTTTTAACTGACTAGATATTGGCATTAACCAGACGATTAGAATTAAGAAAGTCTGTTAGGTCATTTAAAAAACACCTAGGTACTTAACTGATTATACAGAGTGTCTTTAAAGGGTCTGTACAAAATGCTACCACAATTTCCTTGGACCAAAAATACAACGATCTCACGCAATTTACCTTGATCGAAGAGTTGATCGTTTGCAAGATACAGGGTGTCAAGGTTTTTATTTATTTTAATTACCTTTTAAATATTTTATTTAATATAAGATTTTTTTCCACAAAATTTAGTATTAATGGTTAGTTCTGGTTAGGTTTAACGAATTTTAACGAATTTTGGTTGAATCAAAGACAATTGTAGTTCAACTATAGACTCCCAGAGCAATGCAAAATTTTTGGTCATCAGTTTGGACGCTGGCTTGGCTGAATTTATGAAGCGGCAAATTATACGTACTGTTTACGTGTGTACTCAATGGATCCCCGCTTCGATAAATTCCACGAAGCGAGCGTCCAAGCTAAGACCGAAAATTTAGCATTGTTCTGGGTGTCTATAGTGAAACTACAATTGTCTTTGGTTTGGTCGTTTTGTATTTATTTCGAAGAACCATGATCGGAAAAAGTAAAAAACGATAATATCAGATCATAATAAAGTTGATACAAGCAGTTAATTACAATAATAAAATTAGGGTATTACTTTTAAAATTTCCTAACCTAGAGTGAAAACTATAAACTTGGCAACCTTGCAAATATACCGTTTTGAATTATTTATGTTTACTTTACATCTTCGCACAAAATTTAGTTCATTTGTATTTGACGGTTGCTAAGATAATCGTCCGATCCGGTTTTTTCTACTAACCCTGTATATAGACATTACATAAATGTGTATTGTTTAACGAATTTATTTGTTTTATATTACTCGGGTTTAGCCGGAAATCTTTCTATTTTTAATGAGACACCCGGTATACGTGTACATATACCGGAATTATACGGGGTGGCTCGTTTTAATTAGAATGCACTGTGTACAGGGTGGCCGCCGAGGTATTCGAGATACTTCGTATATAAATTATATGACTAATTTTAAGCAAAAATAATTCTATTTACAGAATTTATGGTTTCGTCCGTTACTTTGTGACCGTACATTTTAAATTAATAAAATAAAACAAAATATATACTTTGCTCATAGTCACTTTAATTGAATATTTAGCCGTGACAGCTGTCTCTGTAGTACAACCACATTTTCAAACGTACTGACAAACTAAAATTATGTTACTTATATATAAACAGTAATATCTAATAAAAACATATTTTTTTAAAAAGGTTTTAAAATCAATATGCTAAGCAGTTGTAAAATTTAAAGATTTTATTGCTATATTTTTATAAAAGTTGTACAAGGGGTAGATTTCACTAGGTCAATCTGTGTGTTAAGCAGATGCACATTCTGCCTTTTATGTTTATAGATTTCAATATTTTCTAATATATCTAGTCTTTCGGTCCTTGTTCTACATGGCTTTAGTTATTGATTTCTGAAAGCGTGTCCGGTTTCCGGTTTCAGAAATCTGATGTCTTTCCCCAACCTATAACATGAGTTATGCTTAAACCTAAGTTCTCGAAAGTCTCGTTTGTCCATCGTAACAGCTATTATTACTCTTCACAAAGCTTAGTAAACTCCTGATTTTAAATTTATTTTGTTTGTCTTCACATTAAATATCATGCTTGATGTAACGATCTGATGGTCTATGCCTTCCGGCTCTCACGAGAGTGCTCGAAATTTCAGATATCGGGTCACCGATATTAGGGTTTTCGTTGCCTTATTGTAGTAGATTTTTTGGTGAATTCTGGGTTGAGGGTGACAGTTGTCACGTCTTCTCTGATCATAGAGTTTGATTATGGGTGGTGATGTAAACCATTGGCTTGGAGCCGTGATGCTTAATAGCGTTTCAATTCTTTCATAGTGTTTCTTTGGAAAGTAGCTGGGTTTTTGAGCGAACAGCCGATTCGTGCCGACATTTGTAATGTGTTGACCGTTAGTACTAATATCAGTAAAGTTGGTTTGCGTGTAGATTATCGGACTCTATGGTTCCGCAGTTACCTTTGTTACTTTTGAAGATCCGTGGTACACGGAGTTTGCCAGCCTACTCGTGCTCTCTAACGCAGGTATAGGAGTTACTGAGCATTAGCCATCACTCTTAGCGCAGGTGCGTCTCCTGATAAAGCCGACGCATCGGTACCACGGTACGTCATGAATGAACTCGAATGCGCTGGAGTTTATGCAAATGATTCTTCAGTTTCTGGACATAAATAACGCTCTCCGGCCACCCAGAGGGCAGTAACGCGGTCGCCTGTTTAGCTCTCCATAAAATAGTTTCGTCGCAGCCGCTAGTCCATACTAAAGTTTAAATGTCCTTCTTTGCGATGGGGTTCACGAATTTATCTTATTGCCTAGTTTCTGCTGCAACTCTGAGACATTGTCTTGTGGTATGCTTGAGAACACGCTAAAAGTAACATCAGACGCTGCACGTGTGCTTCTCGGTAGATCATTTTTCTTTTGTCAGTTCATTGAGCTTGAAATTCCGGTTTAAAAGCTTCTAAGACATCTGTACGGCCTGGTTTTGATCGATATTTCTCTCAATGGCAGCGTATTTGGAGTTGATTACCGGCAGCTACCTATGGGATTTTTTATCAAGCCGTACAAAATTGCGGGGATGGGGCTCTTGTACAATTAGAGCACAAAGTTTTCCCTTATCAGCGTCGGTGCGTAGGCAGTTTTAGTCTCCACTTCTGTATTTCTTTCTTCGGTTGGACTATTTATAAAAATTAAATAAAGATTATTTATAAATATTATATGGAAGATTATTTATAAAATTAAATCTTTATTTTAATTTTATAAATAATCTTTTATTTTTTTAATTTTATAAATAATCTTTATTTTAATTTTATAAATAAAGATCCAACCGAAAAATACAAGTAGAACTAAAAATACCCTAAAAACACTGACCTTTTTCTGATAGGGAAAACTATTCTCTAATTAACAAAAACCCATCCCCACCAATTTTATACGGCTTAGTAAAAATCCATAAAGAAAATGCTCCTATAAGGCCAGTAGTGTCAAACTCAAATACACCATTAAGGGAAATATCAGTAAAATTAAAACCGTATTTTAAAAAGATGTCTTAAAACTTTAAACCGAAATTTTCAGTTCAAAATTCAATAGACCTGACAAAAAAAGCTAAAAATCTCAGTCTACCAGAAAACGCAATTTTAGCATCCTTTGATGTTACTAACATGTTCTCAAATATACCAAAAGACGATTGTATCAAAATTATAACAGAAAAACTAAACAATAAAAACATGAACCCATCTCTTAAAGAGGACATTTTAAAACTTTTGAAATTATGTATGGACAAAAATTATTTTGAATATAATGGAAACTTTTATAAACAAACAGACGGACTAGCTATGGGTTCCCCTTAAGCCCTTTAATGGCGGAGATATTTATGTCAAAACTAGAAGAATCATTTATAAACTCCAAACATTCAGATAATGTTATATTTTGGTACCGATATGTGGATGACATACTTTGTCGGCTTTTCAGGAAACTGAGATAGAGCTAAAAAATATCTCTAATTATATTAACTCTATACAACCCTAAGATTAAATTTACTTTGGAAATAGAACAACAAAACTCCATTAACTTTTTAGATCTTAAAATAACAAAAACTAACTACGGAACCATAAATTTTGATATCTATAGAAAACCAACTTTTACTGATATTACAATACCTAATGATTCTTTACATCCAATTACCCACAAAATGTCAGCATACAGATCAATGATACATCGCGCATTTTCCATTCCACTTTCCAAAGAAAATTTAGAAAAAGAATTAAACACCATAAAAAACATCGCTCAAAACAATGGTTATCCACCACCCTTAATAAACTCTATAATTAATAAGAAACGTAAACAACTCACCCTCAACCAAATTTACCCAAAATACCTGGAAAAACAAAACCAACCATTTAAAACCCTAACTTATTTTGGCCAAATATCACAAAAATTCTCGAACACCCTGTCTAAACAAAAACCAGAGAAATAGCACATAAACCATCAAATCGATTATCAA
Source organism: Listronotus bonariensis (assembly GCA_014170235.1). Classification (NCBI taxonomy): domain Eukaryota; kingdom Metazoa; phylum Arthropoda; class Insecta; order Coleoptera; family Curculionidae; genus Listronotus; species Listronotus bonariensis. The sequence goes on from JACEGR010005285.1 coordinate 18,926, forward strand.
AACATGATATTTAAATGTGAAAGATAAACAAAATAAATTTAAAAAAATCAGGAGTTTATAAGCTTACTTGTGAAGAGTGTAATAGCTGTTACATTGGACAAACGGGAAGAAATTTCGAAACTAGGTTTAAAGAACATAACTCATGTTATAGGTTAGGGAAAACAACATCAAATTTTCATAAACCATTTTCTGGAAACCGGACACAAATTTCCAGAAATCAATAACCTAAAAATATTACATGTAGAACAAAAAGGGCGAAAACTAGATATATTAGAAAATATTGAAATTTATAAACATAAAAAACAGAATGTACATCTGCTTAACACACAGATTGACCTAGGAAATCTACCCCTTGTAAAACTTTTATAAAATATAGCAATAAAATCTTTAAATTTTACAACTGTACCATATTGATTTTAAAACCTTTTTTAAAAAATATGTTTTTTATTAGATATTACTGTTTATATATAAGTAACATAATTTTAGTTTGTCAGTACGTTTGAAAATGTAGTTGTACTACGAAACAGCTGTCACGACTAAATATTCAATTAAAGTGACTATGAACAAAGTATATATTTTGTTTTATTTTATTAATTCTATTTACGTTTTCAGAATTCCTGACGGTTTTTGAAATATTTGGGTTTGAAGTTGCCAAGACATAAATTCTAGAGTAATGAAATACCATTGTTGCGACTAGTTTGCAAAGGTAATTTAATAATTAGCACCTTGACTTGTAATAATGACTGTTTGTTCATAAGTTGTCATCTTTGACTGCTACTGGTTATTTTTTTTGCATAACTTGTGTTAAAAATTATGCCTGAATTTTATTTCCATGAGGAATACGCGAACATGATTTTCGTATATTGATATTGTAACGGTAGTACCGCTCGGCACTATTGAGTTAACACAAGTTATACGAAAAATAAAGTAACCAACAACTGTCAATGATTACAATTTACTAAGAAAAAATCATTATTACAACTTAAGGTGCCAATTATTAAATTACCTATGCCAACTAGTCGCAAAAAATTTATTTCATTATTCTGGAGTTTCTCAGTTCTGGCAAATTCAAAAGTAAATAGAATCATTTTTGCTTTAAATTAGTCACATAACTTATATCAGAAGTATTTCGGATACCTTGGCGGTCATCCTGAATAATCTAACTTAGTCGGTTATTTAATCGCTAATATCGAGGCTAATATAGTTTAACTTCCCTAATAATTATCTACGCATAGTTTAATCTTAAAATACCTACTATAAACTTCAATTTGAGAAGCTGCCTGTTTTTAAAGTCTAACCGAAGATTAATATGATTTACTAAAGTTATCAAGATGAAAAGATACACTTTTAAAGCACTGAAATTAATTAAATTTACTGCGATATATTTACTACCTTATGCAAATTTCTCCAGGACGCCCTGCATCTCTCGAAAATTAAAAACCGCGATAAAAGCGGCTTTTAATTTTTCGCGTCAAAAGATTATGTATAGTAATGATACGGGTTTTTATTTTGTTGCTTTTAAAAGCTTCCGTGTTTTTAATATGATTTTATCTATATTTCATACGTCCTTTGAATACAACCTAATTTTAGTCTGTTATTGTTTACTTCAAGTAAGTAATGCTTCCTATTTTGACCCAATTTGATATGATGGCTTTCTTTACACAGTTTTCCCAATGTAAAACTTAGTAAAGTAGTTATGGACGTAACTGATCAAGCCTATCACTACCTGTTTTGGAAGTAATTGACAAAAGATGCCTTTTACGTGTTTTAAAAAGCGCAAGGGACTGGCCCCTTAAAACATTTACCTTACTTTAAAAAAAAACTTTTACAGGGTCAGAAGTTTTTTATTAATTTTTAATTAATACATTTAGAAAAATATGTTTATTTAAATTTTTTTGTCTTTTAAATCACTTAATGATTCACACCCTTAGGAATTCGCATTTTTATAAAACACTTTGTACAGGTATGTATCGCAATAGATAGAAAATTGACAGAAACACTAATTTGTACCTAAAATTGGCAGCACATCCAAACGCTGTCATGTATAAATATATATATTTTTATTATACCGAGTTTAAAAGATAAATAAAGCTTACTAAAAATAATTAATAAAAAGAAAAGAAAAATGAAATCGGGTAATAACATTTCCTCTAAACTACTAAATGTTAATTACTAAATACACAAAAAGATTTTTATACTTTAATACCATATGTTATTACCCGACTTCATTTTTACATTTTTATTGATTTTTCTTTTTCTTTCTGAAGTCGTTTTATTTTTTTTATTTTAAATATTTATTTTACTCTTTTTAGCTTTTTCATTATTAACATTTAATCGGTGTACATGTTCTTTCAGTTCTGTGGTGTACATCCACCGAAAAATGTACTAGTACCTTTTTCGGTCCACAATTAACGAAGTAATCTGTGAACATACCTAAAAAATATATAGGTATCCAACATATAACCTACTTTTTTGAAGTCGGGTAAAAAGCAATTATTTTCTGTTAAGTAAATGAAGTATACAATACTGTCCCAGCCATCAGCTATCCATGCTATTTCGTAGAGGATATTTATAAAATTGCGATCTGTTAGATAAGGAGTAAAAAGTGTGGATTACAGATGTCTCATAAGTGTGGACGATGAATAGTCAATATTAAAAACTAGTCAATAATAAAATTTAGGCATTATACCAACTATTTACCAGAGTATTTATTACTGCATTTAGGCGGGTGACATGGCTTATGACTTATGACGTTTTATTCATATAATTTATGTCAGTTATCATCATGTTTTATTATCAGTTATGGTCTATGGTCTATAAAGAAAGCCTACATTTAATAAAAATATAATAAATATGAAGCGTGAAGTGTACAAAACTCTAAGAACTTTAATAATACAAATCAAAAGTTGCAAAACTTAAAACACATTCGAAAGACCACCAGCCACGAGTGGTTGCAAAATATTACTTAAAATATGACATTTAAAAACTACTTTAAAGCTTGTAGATGTCTTAATTTCTTTAAACTTTTTAGACCATGAAAATATAAATTTTTAAAAATATATAACATTTTCTGTAATAGTACATAAAATATCGTGTAAATCTTATGGCGCCTTAGTGGGCAAATGAGATTTGTAACAAGAGTGCTTTCAAATTTAGTAAAGTTTTTAAGCATAGTTCACAAGGGCTATCTTTTCGCATTTTGCTTCAATCGCAGTGACCATGGCGGCCGCCATGGCTACTGCGACTGACAGTTACGCTTTGCGATTTAATGAAAAAAATGTGTAAAATAAATAAAGAGATAGGGTTTTAAAAGGAATTTATAAAATAGTTATGTGCCACCTTAGGTTTAAATTGAGAATTGCAAAAAAAAAAGCGGAACGTAGAGAAAATAAGTTAGGTTTGCTTTTCAAGTTTGATGATAGATATCTTAGAAATGAAACGTTACCAACTTAAAATTATTTTAGATTCGTAAATCAGGGCTCTAAAAATCACCCGTATGGAAAAATCATCATAATCGGCGCGGCGTGGTGTCTGATAAGTTAAAAATTTAATAACTTTTACTTATTTAATCTAGAAAAATATTAACTGCAATCATTATAGAAAATTTAGATATACCGGGTGCCCACAAGGTTACTGTCAGACTGTTATTTTTTTCGAGAAGTGTTATACAATTTTAATATTTTGATCGGATGTATGGCTGGATAGGATGCAGACTTCTGATATTTTAGATTTTATGTGGCATATCCGGTTTAACCAAAAATGCACTCAACTTTGCTATTTTCAACAGAACACACCTATATATTTTTCTAAAAATCAATTTAACAGGCAATTCCAAAAAATACACGTACCACAAATTATACCTATCTTAATTAGTTTTTGAGAAAATAGCGTTCGGAAATGTTACGTTAACCGCCATTCTTATCGATTTGTTAAAAAACAAATGATGTTAGAAATGGCCTCATGCGTTTTTTTACACATACACAAATCTTATATTCTATCTCCGTAAAAATACAATTTTTGGTTGTTACCGTAAGTGCCACAGAAATTGACTTGTGGCAGTAAAGAACTTCAATAATTTAAATGGCAACCATTACCCTAAATTTAAACCTAACACTTATTTCTTAATCTTTTCTGTTAATTATATCCTATCTTTAAACCTAGTAGTTTTTAAGTTATTAATAGTGAAACGTTAAAAACCTATTTTCTTCGCCATTTTAAAGGCAGCCATCGTTTTACTATAAATATCCTAAAAACTATTGGGTTTAGATATAGGATCAAATAACTAACTAAACTAACTATTGAAAAAGATTGAAAAAGGTATTAGGTTTAAATTTGAGGCTTAGGGCGGTAGGTTCCATTTTAATTATTAAATTTCTTTACTGCCGAAAGTCAAGTTCTGTGGAAATTGTATTTTTAGGTAATAGGATATAAGTTTTATTAAATATGTGTAAAAATTACATAAGCCGTTTTTTACCATCACTTGTTTTTATAACAAAGCGATAAAAATGGCAACTTACGTGATATTTTCGAACGCCATTTTCTCAAGATAGGTATTACATGTGACACATGTGTTTACTTAGAATTACCTGTAGAATTGATTTAAAGAAAATGTATAGAGCGTTCCTTTTAAAATAGCAAAGTTGAGAGCACTTCCGGTTAAACCGGATGTGCCACATAACTTCTAAAACATCAGGAATCTGCTTCCTATCCAACCATACATCCGACCAAAATTTTAAAATCGCGTAACACTTCTCAAAAAATGACAGGTTTGCTAGTAATTTCATGGACACCCGGTATATGAAAACACACTAAAACTACCGGAAATGGGCTATACTTTCAATCCTTTTTTTTTTTCTTTATAAGTTTTGACTTATAATTATAAATCATCCTGTATATTTTGCTGGAGTGTTGCAATATCAAACATATAGTTAAGAAATAAAAAAACAAAAATGATATATTTACCTGATAGAACTGCCTAAAATAAATCTAGACATATTCTCACCCCCTAAGTATAGCAAGAAGGGTGTTTGGAAGGGCAACGATTGAACAAGAAGTTAGGAATTTGGAGCGTGCAGTGCGAGTTTGTTTGGAGACGAGGCAACACACACGTGGATCTTTCATGCGGTAATAAAAGTGAATGCTTAATTAAAACAAAGGCGTAGAAAATATATAAAATGTGAATGTTTAAAATTTGAAAAGAAAGTGGATTAAATTATTTATTTGTTTAATAATGTGATGACGAAATAAGGATTTCTGATTGCTGTAATAGTGGGATAAGAAAATTAAAGGTAAATTAAAATATTTGTACTTTATATGAAAAGTTTTATTTAACCTTACTACTAAAAATAATAGTATCTTATAAAGTAACTTTATACATATATGACATATTCTATAAATAAACTAAGAGGAATTAGTTAGACAAACGAACTGCAGCTTTCGGATTCCTGGTTTTATTGAGTGTGCCTTACTTATCCTTATCACCCTTAGTATCGCGTTTGTAAGCGCCATATTTTAATATTGTGTTAACCTGTTGAAATTTTCTTCAGGACTTAAGTTTTGTTTGGCAAGGGATAAAGTGTAGTAACTATATTGTATTATAGTGAAGGACTAAAAAGTGGAAATAAGTTAAAAAAAAAAGGAAAAAAAGTTTTGATGCTAACGAGTTTAACTGAGTTATGTCACAAATTCAAAAGGGCTTTTATGCTTTTATTGATAAAGAAATTAATAAAATTTATTCATATTTGGGTTTCTTGTATAGAGAACTTGTTCGTACAAGTGATCCAAAGACTTTTCGATAAGAATTATCGTTTTAATAAAATATACCTTACTTCTCGACCTCGAAAACAGTTGAGATAGAACTAGTTATAACGAGGACTAATTTGATGTATTTAGTGTATTTCTTTTACCTTGTAGAAATGTTCTCTGGACTGTCAATAGTGTCAAGAACGGTTTTACAACATGAAAATATGACAAAAAATTATAAACACTTCCGAGCGGTTCTGGAGCATAAAAGAAATACAGCAATTTAGGGTCTAGAACCACCCGGAACGACACCAAGAGTGTTCCTTTTAATTTTAGTCTATTGTATTTTTGACAGTTTTGACACTCTTGACAGTTTAAGAATGGTTTCGGACGGTTCTAAAGCATAAAAGAAATACACGAAATGCTAAACACCTAGTCCTCAATTGGTGTATTCCTTCCTGAACTGTAAAGAGTGTCAAAACTGTCAAAAATACAATAGACTGCAATTAAAAGGAACACTTTTGGTGCCGTTCCAGGCGGTTCTAGACCCTAAAAGGAATATACCAAATTACACTGATATTTTCTGTATTTCCTTTACCTTGTAGAACCATTCTCTGAACTGTCAATAGTGTCAAGAACGGTTCTGCGACATGAAAAAATGTCACAAAATTGTAAAAGGAACACTTATGGTGTCGTTTCGGGCGGTTCTGGAGCATAAAAGGAATAAAGCAATTGCCAAACGATTTTTGACAGAAAAACTAGTTATAACTTTTTTATGCCAACAAAGCTTTTGCGTTTGGAGCCTTTACTGATTAAGATGGTCCATATGGTGTCCTAATTTGATCGCGAATAACTTTAGAATAAATAAAGTTATCAAGATGCGATTGTGCAGATAAGCTTAGATTTTTAAAAGTATAATATAATAACTTTGAAATTTTGTTGTGACATTTTATTAACCTAAACAAACAAAATGGCAAAAAGGTATTCCCAATCATAATGGGCCAAAAATTGGACGGCCACCCTGTATTAAGATCCGCCTGGTAACAGGTAAAATTTTTAAGTAAGAGGTAGTTTACCCGAAGCAAAGTTTACGGATTATAAATACATATTATATTCCGTAAACTTTGCCCAAAGGCAAGATGCGCTTTGTTCTTTGGCAGGCCGGTGATACATTAAAAAATTTACAAAAAGCAAATGACATAATATACAGACTATCCATGGATGGGTTTAACAAGAGAACAAATGGACACAAAATTTCATTTCTTAAAAAAAGGAATTCTTCATAAAAATGTATACTTGTAAAAAATGGGATTTACGAAGATAAAATGTTGCGCAAAAAGTTAAAAACATTATTTTTCATAAAGTGCAAATTATCTTTACTTTTAATTTTTTAGCAAAATGTCATTTAGAAAATGTATTTAGAATAGCATTTTGAATAACTTTATTAATGTAACAGGGGTATCCAAAAATTTCATATATAATATTTTAAATTTTTATAATAAAATAACTTTAAAAACTTTCATAATTTGCTTTTTTAAACATCTGCTTTCTCCAAAGTCCTACACAACACAATTTTTTAACTGTAAACGAATGTGATCAAGGCGTTTTCGATAAATTATGGAGCTAGTGAAATTTTGTATTATTATTTTTATCAAACATTTTTCTAAATAAATATCCCCAATACCATTTTGCCTAAAAATAAAAAATAAAAGTAGTTTACTCTCTACATTTTGTCTCCGCAAATCCTATTTTCTAAGAGGAGGCCGTAGCACGTTAAATTGAGCTCAAACGCGATCCGCTGCCGTTTTTTAAATAATTTTTGGAAAAAGTTGTATATAGAAAAGTTTCTTAAAAGATTATCGGAAAGTTAATTGATTTTTGGTAATGTTAATAATTAACTCATGAAATTTCCCAAAATTACAAAACCGTAAAAATAACCAACTTTCCGATAATCTTTGGATCATTTTAAGAAACTTTTCTATATACAATTTGTTTCCCAAACAAATATTTAAAAAACGGCAGCGAATCGCGTTTAGCTTAATTTAACGTATTACTGCATCCTCTTAAAGCAAAACTTTTATGAAAAACTACTTTTATTTTGACCAATGAAATTTTTGGGCCATTTGTCCTCTCTAAATCTATCCACGTACAGTCTGTGTAAAGAAGTTAAGATCACACATTTTAGTAACATCAATGTAATTTAAGTAGAGACTAGTAACTACTAACGGAATTAATACATTACCTGAAGACACTTAACGTTATCTTTAAATGCAAAGTTATAGTAATTACAGAAAGTACTTTTAGCAAAAATAAAAATGTAGTTGCAAGCGAGCTGTTTCTGTTTGGACAACTAAGGCACTCCGCACATCGGTCGGTGAAACAGCGACAAGGCCAAGATTCGATTGGCTTTCGCATGTGCGCAAGTGTTTGTGTTTGAAGTGGCGACAACCGTACAGAGACGAGCATACGTTTATATGTCAATTTTTACTATATTCTCAGCCAATGAAATCATATGTCGATCGGAGTGCGCCGATGTTCTCCGAACTCGACCGCGACGGGGCAAAAACTACCCCTTTGGATTATCCCACCGAGTCAAAGAGTGTCATAATAGAGTTCTCTAAGACAAGTTTCCGAAAGCCTGAATTCTACGGAACATTATTTTACAGACGATTTTTTTTATCTGATTTACTTGTTTTGCTATTTCATTCCAGGCTCTTTCTGGGTATTTTTTCGCAAATATTTTTTCCAAGTATAATTATAAAGTACAGAACATTTTTCAACCCCGTGCACATATCTAATATTAAACCAATCCATCTTTGGTACAAAAATTTCTTGACATAAAACTAGTTTTCCCGTGTAAAAACCAGACACAATCGCAATATGAATCACACACTGTAAACAAAATAAAAAGCGGTTCTGTATTGCATTTGTTTACTTAAAGACACGGATTGCTGAGATCGGACACGCTATTATGCCTTCGTGCTGTCGATGCCTGTAAAAATTGCGTTTTCGTCGCGTCTGTTTTACCGACCCACGTGCGGAGAGCCCTAATGCCTGGAATCTCTGTATAAAAAGAGTGTATGATTAAAATCACCAACGGGCAGTACGCTTTGTTCATAAACTAATTCAGATAACTCGAAACAATTATCAAAGCTTAATGGGCGAAGTTAAGAGGTAGTAAAACGTTTTATTTGTAAGTTAAATTAAATTAAATGGTGGAAGTAATATGGTACCGGTTTTATTTTTTTTTAAACATACTCCATTACATAAATTTTTAAAAATATATAAAAATGTCCGCCAAAGATCATTCAAATCTATTTCAGGAATGTTGCAAGTAATATTGCTTATTAATGCAGAATTTATTATACTTGTTTGGCGTAGGTAGACTAAAGATTTTATGTATTATTACAAAATATCTAAAGGTCTTAAAGCATAGAGTATGGGGGACCAGCTGATGTTGCCACTTGGCAATACATTCAGTACTCGAACCTGTCATGCTTTAATAAATACATGTAGTGTTATTACATGCAGTATGACACGTAGCACCGTCTAGTTGTTTGCGAAGTTCATTACTTTTATTTTTGGCCAAAGAACACTTCTTATCAACTCGTGATATCAATCAACATGCACAGTCATGCTTTTTTAAAAGTTGGCAGCAAAATGCAAACCAACTGGGTACCTAATTTTGAAATCCTAATAAAAGCCCCCATAAGTTTTTATCGTCCAAAACCCAAAAATTTCCACCGCTGTCACTAATTATTAGATTTGATTTAAGTTCTTGTACTTTCCACTCGATACAGATAAATATGACTTTTCCAATGAGGCACACTTTCATAGAATGCAACAATATTTGCAACAGTTTTTTTAATGCCAGATGACCTAGGCGACACTAGTATTTAAGATTGGAGAATCGCCGCCGTGATAAAACTTAAAAACCTCTTAGTTATTATTACAACATCCATGACGGCATTCTCGAGTTGCCTAATTTAAAAGTTTTAAACTAATACCGCCACTTGTCCATCGTCAAATAACCTAGTTTAACCCAGAACTGCCCCAAAAATAATAATAACAAATAATATAAGATAAAAAAGTAATATTAAATAAAATGTAATATAAGTTGATTTAATATGTATACAGAATCAGCTAAATAACATATCACATAGGCAATGTAAAGAAAAGAGACAATCTAACGTGAATATTTGCATGTAAACACATCTGATTGGATTAGTCACATAGATCCTTTTTTGTTGCTTTATTCGACGATATCCCAATACCTACCTGCTTAACCAGTATAAGTTGATATTTTTATTTTTGACCTCAGAGTGCTTGAATAAGCCCGAAAAAAGAGTTTTAAAGTTTTGTTAATGTTTAAAATATGTTTTGTGGCTTAGGGAGGTTATCCCAAGTGACAGCCTGCGTGTTTGGGATTTTTATGATTTTTTTCTATGACCAGTGAATAGATAAGAGCTTTTAATTTATTATCATTTATTAACATATATTTTAAAAGTAGAAATATACATTTTAAGCTAAGAAAATTCTGTAGAACATAAGTTACAGCGTTCTGAACGACCCCGCCTCGAAAAAATAGGCTCGCATTTCCTCCACGATTCCGGCTGATCTAAACCAAAAAAAAAAGCGGCGTCTTAATCTGTAAGCTTAATTGAACCGCGATCAAATAAATATACCAAAAATAAGACTTCTGATAGATATTTGAAAAAAAATCGCGAATTTTGCGTTTTTTTTTTTGCTATAATTCCATGCGCCTACATGGTCAAGCTTAACAAAAAAATAAATTTTAAAATTTTTGAGTGACCCTGTTAAATGTTAATTTTCATTTTTTTATTGTAGGTACATGACAGTACTAAATCATTAGTACATTTTGTTTCTTCGATTTTATAAATAAAACTGTGGTAAATTTTTAAATTTAAAAACTTTTAAAAAATTTTGGTACATTCTGTATTATTTAAAAATATATATATTTTAATAACTAGCATACGTACGTATTTAAAAATATAGGGGTTGCCATTATACAAGGTGTCTCAAAATTTTGAGGTTATTTTTTTAATAATAAATACGACCTTGACCTATTTTTTCAGGCAACCCTATGGCAATACCGTTATTTCAATAATATTTTTCGGCGGTGGTAAACGGGGCGCAAGGCCTTCACCAAAGTTTTATTGAACAGGTAAATGGGGCGCGGGGATCTTGGGGTCAATAAAATCGTATAGGTAAACGGGGCGCAAATGTAAAAGTAAAGGTATCAAAATAAAATGTTGGTCTATTTTTAAAATTTTTATTAATTACGAAACATTTATTGCATCAAAATATTTACATATTATACACTTGCCAAATACGAAGTACATTTTACAAAATGTAGTCTTCTTATTCACTGATTAAGTGGTATACAAACTATTAGTGTCAATTATAGAATTCTTACCTGCCCTGAGCCACACCCCCTTCGGGAAGGGCTGGCGCCCCATTTACCTATGATATAAACGTAACCTTACAGGCGTGCAGGTAAAAGAGATATTTTCGCGCCCCGTTTACCTCCGTCCATATTTTTAATATAAACCAGTTTTTATCCGGTAAACAGATGGGTGAAGGTCGCCTTCTATTCGGATCTCATACTATTTTAATCAATTAATTGATTCATTTTAATGAATTTCTTTTAAGTCTATGGAAACTTGTATAAACGTATATTTTAAAGGCTGTAGTGTGGACTCCGACTGCCAAGTCAGTGCTCCAAAAACTCCTTCTTTTAACTTTCTTTACTATATTTACTACTATCTTCAATAATAGTAATAAAATCGTTTTTTTTAGACCACCACATGGAAGAATCCCCTTAGGAGTCGAACCACAAAATTATCCCTGAAATATTCCTAAAAAAAGACATTTAATTAAAGCAAGCAAGTTAAACAAGATATAAATAGATAGGCTCGTGACGTGACAATGACTTCAAAGCCTATATTGCTCCGTTGTGAAAAACGAACAGTAATTCTTTCTTGTTCCTTGTAAAATACATGTGTATTATATGTCATAACAACTTTAGTAACCCATAAACTGAAAGAAAGGTAGCCAGTTTTGCAAACAAATCTACTTTCGTAAATTATGTCATTTCTAAGTTATGAAAATCTAAAGCGTAGTTCGCCTTTATATTTAATTCCCTGCTTCAATAGAAACTAAATTTTAATTAAATTTAACGAACTTGACCTACTTTGAAAATAATAACATTTATTACGAAATTTACTTTAAAATAATTTGTTTTATAAAAACCCGTATAGAGAGCCAAGAAATAAATATTAACAAACCGTATTATCCTTGCTTCTAGTATATCTGCCTTTCATGTCAGTAAATTGTATTTTCTTCTTATTTCGTTTTATATTCGAGCCGTAAGCTACATTCTTACTTGTCGTTTTATTTTAAAATATAATTTGTAAAAGTGAATATTATTTTTAGGTGTAGATTAGGTGCACCGAGTTATATAAAGTATTTAAAATGCAATGTTAATGAGTTTATAAATTAATTAGTGATTTTATGACGGCATATTAATATTCAGCTGAGTATCAACGGTACTTGCCACATTAAAATAATAAATAAATAAAATATAATAAAATAAATCAATACATAAGTTAAACATCGCCATGCACAGTTCATACCTGGTGTAGTTGTATGTAGTTCGGATTCCACATTAAACTGTGAGTTTTGACTAAATTCTTTTATTTAAACGTTACTAAGAAGCAATATTAAGGTAGTAGTAAAGTATAAATAACTATAGTAGTTTCACAGTCCGCAACACAAGGTAATAGGCCTTTAGCCATGTACACCTAATGTAGCTGTAGATAGATTGGATTTTATTCCTTTTTTTCAAATTTTCCCGGAAATTGCAAGATTTTTTATAAAAATGCCAAAATTTCCTTTTTTGTGAAAATGCCTGCGAAATAATCTAAAACGCCGCATAGACCGATGACGTAGTTGGAGTATGCCTACGTAAAAAAAGATACAAGCTACGACATCCCTTTTCTATTGCTCTTTCCTTTGTTGGCATATGTATTTCACATAAATAAATTGTAAAATTGTTTAAAATCGCAAATTGTGGAATAAATTTTAATCAACTTTAAAAATTATTTTTAAAAAACCATAGACAATTTTGTCATAATTTTTATTTTTCCGGATTGGTGAATTATTTAACTATTAATTTAAATAGTGTACCATTGTGAAATTTTGGCTTAGAACCTATAGTGCATATTAAAGCCCTGCCGACTTATCCCCTTCGGGTGTCTAGCTAGGTCATTTTGACAGTTTCAAGCGTGGCGAAATGTTACTATTTTGATCCGAACGATTTCCGTAAGCCGAGATAATACCATTGTTTTTTGACAAATTTAAAAACCTATAGCCGCTTTTCGCACCGATGAAAATGTTTACACAGGTATAACATTTTTTCTTCTGATCATCTAAGCTTTGCAACCCAATAGGTCTCTGTGACGCTCGAGTAAATCCCCATTTAGCATCGTGAGATCCCCTACTAATACAGGGTGTAATTTTATTGATGGGTAAAAATACAGGGTATGATTTTTTATCCTATTTTAGAAAGAAAAGTTCGTATAAACATATGTCCTAAACCTCTTAACTTTTGAGATACAGAGTGTTAAAATTTAAAAAAAACCTTTTTTTTTTAGATATCCTAAATATTCTTTACCCAATTTTGTTTTAATTTGAATATTATTAATAACATAGAGGTGGTAATTTATCACTAACTTAATTACATTAAATAAGGCCAATGGCGTTTCGAGAGGCAACTGAAGGAATATTTCCAACAAAAAAACGGTACGCCACTGACTGTGTAAATGTGTGTAAAATATTTGTGCTTTCCTTAGATTAGGCAAATAAAAATACTGCTTTTATGTCTCCTATTTTTTTTCGTATCTTGTTTAGTTTAAGAAGAAAAAAATAAAATTCACTTAATTGCACATTTTTAGACCATAAACGAAGCATTGCGGAATATTTTTCTTTGAAAAATTAGTTTTTATAATTTTAAATTAGCAATTATGTAACAAAAATAATAAATACTTATTTAAATAAGGTTTATAAATAAGGTTTATATCCAGTATTACAGTTTTTACTAAAAAAAAGTGTTTTCGAAATTTGTTAAAATTTTTAGCATCCTCTATCTCAAAAGTTAGGACGTTTAGAATATATGTATATGAACTTTTTTTCCTAAAATAAGCTAAGGATAGATAGAAAGAAATTGTAAGTTTTGTATAATAAAATATTCTTAAATTAAATATTATTTATGTGTATATATATCCGGGAAAAAAGTAACCAGTTTCTTCCGGGAAAAAATCACATTTTGGTACCTGCTAGAGAAATAAAATGTTATTTTTACTTTGACACCCTATATCTCCCCGCACTTTTAAATATTCGTTAGGTATGTATGGGTTTGGTAAAATCTTCAATTTTTCAATATTTTGGCATAAAAATCTGTGGTTTCTTTGTGTACCATTAATTGGCGGACACCCTGTATACAAAACATAACATAAATAAAATTTAGGTTTATTAAATAATAATAATACTTGTGTTATGCATAAAATAAATATCGATTGGATGCAGTTCAATTTAATTTACTCGCATTGACCATTTGTATAAAAGCATTAAAAGCAGGAAAATAATTATCCAATATAATTTACCGTAATTTCTAGTGTGTTTATGAAGGCAGCCAATAAATCAAGTGGCTCGAGTGTCCCGACTCGTTTAACTAAAAGCTTGCTGTAAAATATATTGTTTGAGCTAAAACGGAAAACTCGTAATAACTTTGAAACTTCGATGTGATTAGGATGTTACGCGACCGCAACCACTTTTTCTTTGTTCTTTTCTAAGATATTGAACATTTTTTCGATTTTTATTTCTAGAATTTTAGCAGATTGGCGAACAAAGAAGTATTATTTTTTATTTATTTTTACCCCACACCAAATATATACCAGATGCTATTGACCCTAAGAAAAACACCTAAAAAAAGGTAAAAATTTTGAAATTTGCTAAAAAATTTTTTTTTAGGTTTGGGCTTTTATTTATTTAGTTATTAACATATAACAAGTAGTTGATCAGATATGTTATTACCCGACTTCTTTTTATAATTTTTTAATTATTTTTACTTTTTAATAAGTTTTATAATTGTTTTGAAATCGGTTTAATTTTTTAAAACTGTGTTTAGTTTATTATTATTACTATTAAATCGGTAAAAATACACTAAAAAACGCAAACTACAGTAAAAAGCACAAGCACGTGTATTTTGACTGGTTTGAAGCGAATTAAATGGCAAACCAAAAAAAAAATTATCTAACCAGGACTAACCATGACCCCCCAATGTGACAGGTGTGCATATCCGCCTGTAGGGGTTAAAACCAATTACATTACACGTGCTTGTGATTTTTACTGTAGTCTAAAAACACTACTATATCTCTTTTAGTTTGATAAAAATATGGTCTGTAGAGGGGAGAAGTACCATGTTTTATGGCGGACAAGTTAAAAAAGTGTCTATCGGAAGGAAGCAAATTAAGGTGGCGCCCGAGGTGGCGCCACAGTAGTCGGTAGAGGAATTTTGGTATTTCTTTCCTTTTTCATTTTGTATCTAACTGTTCTTTTTATTTTGTGTCTCACTCTAATAATTCATGCTCATTAGTTAAAACCCTTTTCCTGGCTACTGTGGCGCCACCTTAAGTTGCTCCTTTCCGACGGACATTTTTAATACCTTTAGATGGCACTCCTTCCCTCTTCCCACCATAAGTGAAAAGATTAATTATTGTGCCCCATGGTTGTTGATTTTGAATGCGCTTTTTCTCTCTCTCGATCCTAACTTCATTTTTTATGGGACCATCGCGGAAGTACACTCTTTAAAATAAAAAGAATTTTTAAAATAATTGGTCCACAAAAGCCGGAGTAATCGCGTAACATACACACACAAAAAGAAGAAAAAAACATACAGGCGAATTGAGAACCTCCTCGTTTTTAAAGTCGGTTAAAAACTTTAGCCAGTTGATTTTTTTTACTTTACAATTTTTTTATCTTAGACTTTGAGATGCCTCTATTTAAAGGAATAAGTCAAAGTTTATTAAATAAATGAATCATTTACTAAGTTTACACGAGCGCTTTAATATGCGTTTAATATAGTTGTTTTGGTACACATATTGGTTAAGGTAATGAGAATTAGGACTTTTAAAATGGTTTCAAATACGTTTTTAGCTAATGCGCATTAAAGGGCTCGTGTAAACTTAGTAATATATAATTTAAATTTTTAAACTTGCAGCTACAATCAATATATGTTCGTAAGGGTTTAAGTGGTGCCGCTTGTCGCTCAAAAGTTTTCTTTGGTCTTTAAAGGATTCTGCACCCCTGGCTTTTGTATGTGCGCGGTGCGGTATCGGAATACACAAGAAAATTATGTAAAATTTTTTGTAGATAAAGGCATTTTTTTGCTCTTTAAAATTTTTGGGACCTGTATATAGAAATAGATTAAAGAAAGGTACTCAAACTTTTTAATTTTTTGCAACCCCTGGAAGTCATCTTTCCGGCGCCCATGACCGAACCCTAAATTTTTCTCTGAACGCGGCTATAGAAAACCAATGAAAATAATGTGTTTAAAAATTAAATTACGCACTTAGGAGCTGCAAATTTTATAACCAGTTCAAAATCTCTAGAATCGAAATACTTTTTTTTCGGTTTAGTGTAACAATTACTAACAAAATAGTTGTGATATTTAAAGATATCGACTGTGATATACCGTATCAGCGTAGTCAAAAGGTTTACAGTAAATAAGTGGAAACGAGACTGTCTAACGTGTGTAGAGTACCAGGTAGAAATTAAATAGATAATTCTGGCTTATAAACAAAATGGCACACCGCATAGTGCATCGATATGTGGCCAAAATGCCAAAATTAATAGTTTCATAACAACCTAAATGTATAATATATGTAATAATGTGTTAAATGTATAATAATATTAAAGTATTGCTTTCTGTATCATTAGCAAAGCATTTTACCCTACTTAATTATTAACAATAGAATTATTTTAGTGCAGTAAGACTGATACGACTTTTGTCCCGAAATCCATACCGTTTAACTCACTGTGCATCAGTCTCGCTTTGTTCTTGCTTCACTTGCCTATGAACGTTTTAAATTAGCTTATACGGTATAAAATTATTTAATGTGATGTATAAAACTGTTGGGTTTGATGTGGGTTATCGACGAGATTCTTTTGGATGAAGTAACTTTTATAATCACCGCACAGAGCTTAACAAAAAAGCCTACTTACTGATAATATATCTACCCTGAGAAAAAACTGGTAAAGTCCGCGCGTTAAGTAAAGAGGCCACCGACGTCATCGTTTATCTACGCTAAATCTTCTGTAACTCTCTTTCAATCGCGGTTTCGAGGACTTCGTATCGTTACCTAGGAAGTAGGCATTTTAAAGATTTGATTTAAAAAAATAAATAACATTTTAAATACGGGATGAGGGAATAAGAGGAGATTTTGCGCAGAAAATGATGACGTCGGTGGCCTGTTTACTAAACGTGCGGACCCTAATAATTAAACGGTACTAACTTTACAATTTTTACATATTTGATTTTCACAAAAACAAAATAGTTAACGCTTACAAATATGTTTATAGAAAATATTTCTGTTTGTCAATGGGGAAATTTTATTTTAAATCCTCCCCTTTATTTAAAGTTCTGATGGCAGATAAGGATTATGTACAGATGTTCGCCACATCCAAAACCCATCAAGTGTATACGTATTCTTAGGAGATGTAACTACATAGAGGTGATCGACCGTCAGTATTTCCTTGTTGAGCTGATATTTTGAGATAATAGGCTTTATTTAAAGTAACTTTTAAAAATTAGTATCAACCATTATAATGAAAGTACATCATACATGTACATTATTTTTATGATTTTAATCTAGGGGTTCTACATCTGACAAGTTATTAATTAAATAATTGAACAAGTACTTTGTCCAGTTCTTCTTTATTTACACAGGTATGTGTAAAGTGAACAAAAGCTTTCTCAATTTAGTAATCAAGTAGGTTGCTCAGGTGCTTGAAGAAATTTGGGCTTGTTCTCTTTTGTATTAATATTTTTTATAGATTTTTAATAATTTTTTATCCTTATATTGGTCACCAACTGTATCTTTTTTGACAGGTTCAACAAGGTTTAAGGCTTTGTATGTGGAAATTTAAAAATATTCTTGGTCCTGTATCCTTTTGTTTTTAGACGGACATTTTAACATATTATATGCTATATTTTTTAAAAAAGATTTTTTTTCTGGTGCTTTGTGTTTAAAATTTGTACTATGGGATCCAGAAAAACCAAATAATTGTATTATTATACACTCACCGACATAAAAGTCGGGACAACCAAAATTTAGCAAATTTAATGTTTGAACTTTTCTTCCATAGTCCGATTTCATTTTTAAATGTAGATAATCGTTTCGTTTTTAATTAATTATATTTAATTTTTTAAAATAAGTAAAAAAGTGTAATGTTTATTTTAAAAATTCATGTTTTAAACCGAATACGATACCGAAATGAATAAAACGGTAAAATGTTAAAAATGAATCAAATTCTGCAGGAAGGCATATCTAGTATAATTTACATTGCAAAATTACTCTACAGAGTGTTACAAAATAAGAGAAAAAATAACGTTTTTATTTTCTTGTATATTTCAAGATGTAAACTGTATTTTTAAAAACTGAATAAAATTAATTAAAAACGAAACAAATATCTACATTTTAATAAAAAAAAGATTGAAATCTGACAAAATTTGAGTGTATTAAAGTGTGGAAATGAGTAGCAAAATATTTAGTATTGTACTTTTTTAAGTTAATTTCATGAGGAGACCGAATTTTGGGTAGAAATCCGAAAGCAAATACTGTATATTAATTTTAATTTGTAACATTGGCTAGTCTAAAATCATGTAGACAACAGGGCAGTACAAATAAACGGTGTTCTATTTTGTGACCTAACCATAAAAACATTGACCACCCTCAACAGTATTAAAATGATGCAAGCCAGGTGTTCATATTTTTTGATACCTGAAACAACGGGGACAATAGCCAGGTCCAGTGACGCAGCTAGGGTTGTGAGAGGGAGTTTTGAAAAATAGCACACAAAAAAAGTAAAACAAAGCATAACACAATTTAAAAGTTTTATTTTTGTAAGCTTTGGATAAATTACTTAACTAATTAAATGTTTTTAGGAAAAACGACATATTATGTAAAAAACGTAAATCAATTAAAAGAGTAACTTTTTTAGAAAATGTACTTTGGTTTTTAAAAGAAATACTTAAATTCTAAGTGCTCATAATTTTGAAATACGTGCCTATTTAGGGAAAACTGGAAGTCTGTTTGAATATGGTAGTCAACAGGGGCGGCGGGTACGTGGGTAATAAAAAGTTGAAGAGTATAAAAAACATCTTCACTTCCAAATTATATTCTTACCTAATTGTTTCTTACAATAAAAATTAAAGAGCCCAAAAACAAAGGTCCTCACCTCCAAAAACAGAATTTTTAAACCTCTTAAATACCATGAAAAAATATATTACTCTCATGGACTTTCCTATGGGACTTTGCCGTGGTGCAAGAGATGCCAAAAAAAATGTAAATCGAGGTATAAAGATTTTTGAAGAGAAAAGAGTCCTTTATTTAACTATTTTAGATTGCCCCATTTTAAATGTATGCTCTTGTCGATTCCAAAATGTTTATTTCCTAAATACCGCCGTTTATTTCTAAACTTTCCACCCTTTACTTCACCTTGCACCACCCGGTAGGCACAGCCCTGGTTATTTCTCTTATGGGTGCATTGCACCCATACATTTCACTTCTTTGGCTGCATTGGTACCCGTGCATTTAAGTACTCGCCGCCACTGATTCCTACCACCTTAAGCTGCAAGATCTTTAAACTCCTTTCTATACAGCGTGTCTTCGGAAGTTCTTACCAAATGAAAAACTTTTTAATTATTAACTTTACGAAAAAAGGTGCTTCTTCATAATAAGCCCTATTTAATAAGAAAATACATTTTCATAAAAATAATTAAATGTTGGATGTACAAGGTGGCCTAAAAAGACTTGTTTCCAAATTAATATACAGGGTATTACCTAACTACGGTACAAATCTTTATGAATTTCTTATGTCGTTATATGAAGAAAAGTTCCTATAAACATATGTCCGAAATTGCTTTGTTTTTGGGATACAGGGCGTTAAGTTTTTAAAAAAGTCGGTATTTTATAAATATCTTAAATAATCTTAAACCGATTTAACTAGATTTACTTTATTGGGTCCAGTGGTGTGTCAGTGGGCGCCGCCCCAATATTATTGAGAAAAAAATATATGCCACTAGCATTTTTATGTTTTTTTTTCTTTAAAGAAACTTAAAATACAACTTTTACTATCGTTTATTTTTTTTCATGTATGGCTTTGTATTTAAGATATTTATAAAATACAGACTTTAAAAACAATAAGGCCCTGTATCTCAGAAACAGAAATTACCCTTTGAAGTTTTGTACCATAGTTAGGAAATACCCTGTATTTTAATTTCGATACAAGTCTTTCTTTGACCACCCTGTACATCAAACATACAAATATTTTTATGAAAATGTATTTTCTTATTAAGAAGGACTTTTTATGAAAATACACTTTTTTCTGTAAAGTTATTAATTAGAAAGTTTTCCATTTGGTAAGAACTTTCGAAGACACGTTGTATACGTTAAGTGTACACCATTTAAGGTTTTAGTCACGTACATTAGCATGAAATAAAAAAGGTCGCTTTAACAATTTTAGTTTTATTACTTTGTTTCGTATTTTCCCATCATTTTACCGTGTACTGTCAACTTAAATAATTTAACCTTTATTTATAAAGTTTTCGTGAAAAGAAAAATAAATTAGATAAATTTAAATTTATTAGTCTCAAAGACATGTTTTTGTTCTGAACACAAATACAACTAACTGTACAAAAATAAATCAAATATAATTTAACCGTATTAAAGCAAGTAAGTAACTTTAAGATGATATATTTCTTTTAACACGGTATAAAATGCAAGAAAATAAGAACATTTTTTTAAATCAAATTATGTTTGAAAATGCTTCGTTTCCGAAATACAGGGTGTTAAAGTTTTAAGAAAAAAATGCCTTTTTGCTGTCATAACTTTCCTACCACTCCAGATATCTCCACAAAATTTGGTACACTTTATAAACAAGTACATTACATTTTTGCTGTAAAGTTTTTAAAAAATTACCAGTGGCGTTCGAACAAGATTTGTATTAATTTTTTTAAAGAAAAAAATAGTACGCCACTGCTTTTATTTAAATATATTTTTAAAATATTTATTTACTTTGTAGTTAATTTGGTTTTTTGTTATTTTTTCGTACAACGAACGTTTTCTGTTTAAAAAATAAAAGCCATTTTAATGCATGGCATGTTGTAATGGTAAGATTCAATTAAACAACCTTCTTTCATCTGCTTACCGAACAAACTGTTTTTTATTATTATTATTTTTGTGGGTCCTGTTATTATTGTTAATAAAATTATAATTAACATAAAGTTTTAAAATATCTTTTATTTGTCATGGCATGCAGGATTACAAAAATTTGAAAATCCCATTGTTTTTTACAACGAATTTAATAAAATAAGTTGTTTTTGCAATAACTGTTTATGTTAAGGCAAAGAAAAGTTATAGGCACTTTAAACAGTAAAACCTTACCATTTCCATTAGCCCTTATTTTAAGCCCTTCAAAAAAGTGATAAATTAAAAAGATGTAGAAGTCTAAATGCAATACCGTGGTATTATTTTGTTCTAACTTATTTTGGGTTCCTTTCAAGAAAATATATTTTCCGCTAGCTATATATATAATAATAACTATAGCTGTTACGCCCCCTAGCGGTATAATTAGGAACTTAAAAATAATTTCCAGGTATTTCTCATACTTGATTTCCTTTATAGGATTTTTACCTAATATTCTATGACCACTACTTTCTCAGATACGCTACCTATTTACCCTTAATAAAATACTTACCCTGCATAATAGTTAACCAAAGTTATTGCCTAAAAAATATAGTCAAGGCTATATTTAAGTTAAAAAATAGCCTCAAAATTTTCGGCACACCCTGTGTATTAGCAATTCCCATTTTTAAAATAACTTTTAAGGCTGGTTAATAAAATAAGTATGTTTAAATAATACAGGATGTACCAAAAACCTAATACTTTTTCCAAAAAATAATAAAATAGATCTAGCACCTTTCTCTCTCACAATCCTGACTTAGTTTTTTTTTATGGGACCACCAAGGAAGTTTTTTATCTTTAAATAGTTAATTTAAATATGTTTTAAGGAAATAAAAGGGGTTAAAAAACCAACAGTTTGAGGGGTATATGCGTTAATATTGTTATGTAGAGTAAAAAAAAAAATTCATTATACCGGATGATTCAAAAATTTTGAGGTTATTTTTTTATTTGTAATGTACCTGATAATATTTTTATACAACCCAGTAGCAATACCTTTGTTTAAATACCACATTTATTATAAAATAGTTTTTATCTCAACAAAATATTATTTGGCTTTTCTCCAGAATAAAATAAAAAGTTTATTGGTTTATTTATTTTTATTTATTTTATTCTGGAGAAAAGCCAAATATTATTTTGTTTAAACGTAATCTCCCAGAAAACAAGGCATAAAATAGTTTTTATCTGGTAAACAGATGGATGCAGGTCGCCTCCTATTCGGATCTTAGACTATAAAGGCTTCTACATTGAATTCTGTACTATAAAGATTTTAAAAAATATACAAACTATTACTTTTAAAGTATGATACTAGATATAAATAAATATGCCTAAAAAAGTATCTTTTATTATTATAAAGAAGTAAACAATGGTGTTTTTCAACCTACATGGCGGAAATAAAATCATCAGTAAAATGAAAATCGTTTACCGACCTGCGTCGTGTTTAGAACCGGAAAGACCCTTAACCAGTTTTATGCTCCCTTTTCCCCTATTCTACAACGCGTATAA
This sequence comes from Listronotus bonariensis, assembly GCA_014170235.1. NCBI lineage: Eukaryota > Metazoa > Arthropoda > Insecta > Coleoptera > Curculionidae > Listronotus > Listronotus bonariensis. Next base: position 41,716 of record JACEGR010005285.1, read on the forward strand.
GGGTAAAAAGCTATTACTCTCTTGATTTATATTTTTTATTTCTGTTAATTTAATGCGTGACTCCAGTGCAAAATGGCGATGCCCGCGAGTTTTAAGTTATTATTTATTTTATTAATGTATCACAACTTTATCAACAACGCCCCTTATTATTTTTTAAGGATCAATTTAAAAATTTAAACTTTAAGATATAAAGTTGATGCGACAGGTGAAAATTTTAGTTTCAATGTGGTACATGATTTTAAAGCTTCTAAAGAGTGCTTTATAACCCTAGAATATAAAGTCATTATCTTTACCTAAAACAAATTGGCGGTAGTTTAAAAATACCTAAATACCCTATTTGAGTGGTCATATTTTCGAAACTAAATAAAAGTTAGATGTAGCATCGTGCCTAAAAAAACTGGGACACTAAAATCCAAGCAAAAAGTGTCTCCTGGTCCATATAAGAAATCGCATTTCTCATAGTTTAACATTTTTGACGCAGCTGTCCCAAAATGGTTTAACAACATCAAAACCTAATATTCTACTAGACCAGGAGATAAAACTAGATTTTATATACTACTAGAGCAGGAGATAAAACTAGATTTTGTTGTCCCAGTTTTTGACGTGACATATGACAACGTCTTATAATTCGATGGACCCCGCTGCACGCACCAAAAAACATAACTCATGTGCCGTTACCTCGCGCGTTCCATTTAAGGCTTGAAGTGCAAGCGAGAGCGCGGAACAAGCAACAAAGAGGCACAATCTCCGGGTCGTTCAACATCTGTTTCTCTCCTACTTGGATGAGCCTGCAGTGAAAAGTGAATGTGGTGTCAATTGTTTATAGCAACGATAATTGCGTCGATAAAGGTAATGATTCTTTTGACGTTGTCACGTTCAACTATCGTCAGTAAACCGACTTTGCAGACAACAGATTTTGTTTTGGGCTCTATGGTACTTAATGTGGCTTAAAGCATTCTTAAAGATCTTCTTAATGATAAAACTAATAATAATATTTAAGGTAGGACAAAGAGTATAGTTTTTAATGAAGTACCGTGTATATTATATCAGAGCTTTAAAAGAGCTTTTAAAAAGTACCACATTAGGTACATCAAACCATGTAACATTATTAGTTTTGGAAATAGGGCAAAATAAATGAGGTATTTTGGTATTTTTTAAAGGATAGCCATTTTGTATTTGGTAAAGTGACTGACTTTATATTCTAGCATAATCACGTTCTCTGTCGACAGTGTGAAAAACTAAGTGTACCTAGAACTGCGAAACCAGAATTTATCTCAAATATGCAAACTTTGTCAATAATTATCAATGCCTACAATATATTATTAAGGCAAAATACATATACAACATGATATACTGTATAAGCAATAGCTAAAGGTATATCGGCCAGTAAAAGCAACAATAAAGGATGTATGATGAATCATCCAATACAAAATGCTTACATGCCGGTATTCACGTTAGACTGCTTTTTTTCCTCACATTGTCTATGTGTTATGTTATTTAGCTGATCCTGTAGATACATACATGTACATAAGAAAACTGTCAAATAAAACTACAATCGTTGTGCTACAATTTTTCACCATAAATTGGTCACAAAATTTTTTCCGTGTATTTTTATTTTGTAGAGTGGTGTAATTTTATTAAAATTAACAGCTATATTTTTAACGTATCATTTATAGTTATAGCATTATTTCTAAGGGACATTGTGCATTAACAAAGACATACATTGGTATTTATTTCTTACTTTGGTAAATAATGTTCTTATTTTAGTAAACAATGTATTATGTATGCCAAATTAAATTATTTTAATGCCCTGTTGATAAATTCGTCTTATTTCAAAAATTATATTTTCTTAAAGTTCTAATTTTTTATTTTTCTTTTAGGTAATTCCCAGAAAATATAAGGACAACAATTTGATTAAAAATGCTTTCTAGGTAAGAGAAAAGTTCAATCTTCAAGGTTTTTAAAGAAAACCTTACTTTTTATTGGAAATTATTTATAATTTTAAGTAGAAATACATAGAATGGACAATAAATAATTGATGCTACAAAATTTAATTAGGAAGTAACTCTATCAAAAGAAGCAGTTGCGTAATATGAACCCCATGTACAAGGCCGCCCATAAAAAACAACATTATATCCATCAGAAATTTTTGAGCGCGTCAGATTAAGATAGGGTGAGTGAATTACATGCTAAAAAGTGTCTAATCTAATCTGACAATTTGAGAGTGACGTAAAGAAAGTGGAGAGCTACAAACTTAAAAAAAAGAAAAAAAACGTTATTTAAGTCATGAACTGACATTCTCGAGCGTGGCTAGTTTTTTTTTATTGAAGAAAATTGTTTAAGGATAAAGAAAAACGATTTCCATTAGCAGAAATAAGTATGTTTTTGACATACCTAATTAAAAATCTATAGCCGCTTACCCCACCGATGAAAAGGTTTACATTTTATAATTTTCTTTTATCATCTAAGCTTTGCAACCTAATAGATCTCTACTATATCTGTTATGATGTAAAAAAGGTTAAATAGGTGGATTCTAAAAACCTATAATTGGAAAATATCAAATAATGTTTGTTTGGGAGCACAATGTATGTATTTTACACCAAGTTAAGAGCAGGTACTTGAAAAATATGTTAATTCGACCTAAGGTAAAAGGGTTCGTCTTATTTTATATGTGTTTTCAACCAAAATGATGTAGGCATTAATAAATAATGAGATACTACTAACTTGCCGAAACCAACAGTTTAACGAATTATTTTACAGGAAAGCTTTGATAAAATAAAGATTTAACTAACCAGAACAAACCAGAACTACTTTATGCGTTGGTTGCAAACGAAATATTGTGAAGATAAGATAGATTTGATGCTATTATACATATAAGACATATTTTTTGGGCGTTTTTTTGTCGGGGCCTTTTATCCATCATTAGGGTATTCGTATTCAATTTAATAATAATTAGGTAAATCCAATCATAAACATTCTATCGCCCGTACATCCTTGGTCGAAAGTGTACGTTTCATTATCTGGCCCCTTTTCTTGGAAGGTAGACAAGGGGATTCTGGTCGAAAATACACGCGCCGGAAGCAAGTTCTATTTTGACTTAATTTATATCAGTAACAATCAGTACACTTTGTGTAACATCTTTTTCCATGTATTATATTATTATGATACTTATCTAAAACGTACCAAATAAAAACCGTCGTCGCTCCGACCTTGTAAATTCTCGGCACCGTTAGAAAAGGCTATAATACCTACACAGCTGTATATAATTCGCATTGTAAATTCATGCCGTGAAATAAGCTAACAGTAAATTGCTTTACTTTACAAGTTGCTTTCATTACACAATGGATTTATATAGTATTTATGTATAAGACAACTTTCTTTATATTTTCTTTGTCTATCGGGTCTAAACAAAACTAGCTTAATTGATTTTAGATGATCACTTCACTAATACTTTATGTTGAATAATAAATATCTGATATAGTTGGGGTCAGACATAATTCATTAAGCAATGTTGCAAAGTAGGAAAAAAATAATAATGTAAACAAACCCGTTTGGGCTTGTGGCTGCTCCGGTTGTATCGGCAGCGTCGATCACCGTGTGCACCAAGTGCGCGCCCATTACTTGGATGGGTGACCGGGCCGTTGTCGATTTTGGGCAACGGCACGCGGTGTTCTGCTCGAGGGTGAACGAACAGACCGAGTAGCAAACATCCAAGTTATGGAATAAATGGTGTGTGAATGGGAAGGTGTAGGGGTCAAGGTACAATAGGCTTTCAGGCTGAAGTGCACCACCTAGGGGGCGGTCGTCAGAACTGGGTGGGATGACCCTGAAAAGGCGAAGAAAAAAACACGTTTTTGAAAAATGACTTATTGCAGCAAAAAATATTAAACCCGGCGTGATTCTGGTTCCTCAAGCTAGGCGTCAGGTTTTATGGCAGGACATAGACAAAATTCGTGTTTAAGCATGTTTTTTACTTATCTAAAAATATGTAATCAGGCTCTGTCAGAGGCTATGTGCTCTCGAATGGGTTAATTAACTTTATCATTTGTTGTGGACTTTGAGGCATTGCTTTCAGAATAAATTATGTCTGGCCCCAACCAGAGTTGGGTCGAATACTGAAAATTGGTATTCAAATACGAATATACCCGGAATTGGTATTCGAATACTGGAAGAAAAAGTTTCGAATACTAGAAAAACAAACCGATGATAAAGAAATTTAAAGAGCAAAAAAAACGCACCTCATTTTTCCGTAGTTTTGTTCATTTTTGGTATTCCAATCATAACAATTTTTGGTATTTAAATACTGCTTTTACATTTTGGTTTTCGAATACTCGGAGCACCGGTATTCGAATACTCAAAATAAGTATTAGAATACAGAATCCCGAATACTAATTAAAAAAGTATTCTACCGAATAACGAAAACTAAACAAGCCAATGTATTCAAATACTATTCGAATACCGGCAAAATGTATTCTGAATACTATTCAGAATACTGAGTATTTGAATACGACCCAACTCTGGCCCCAACTATACAAGTAAGGGTATTTTTTGTTTTAATATTTTAACCCAATTTGGTCCCAAATAACCTTAGAGAAAGTACAGGTATCAAGATGCGGTTTTTGCAGATAGGCTTAAACCGTCCACAGGCTAAGCAACTTGTTGTACGACAGACTGTACAACTCCAGTAGATTTAATCATAAAAACGATAACCGCATAATCTGTGGTATTATCTGCGTTTTATTTATTTTTTTATTTTTTTTATCGTCAATTACTAGCGACACTATAATTTTTCTTAGTAGTCGGGTCAGGAAAAAAATTCTATACCATGGGTGCATGGGCGCCGGCAGGATTACTTTCAGGGGGTGCAAAGTAGAAAAAACAAGTATTAAAAATTTAAGTGCAAAAAAGGTTCTCTTCCATGAAACACCGTCTATATCTTCTCTTTCCTTTTTGTCCTCTTCTTTTGCTCCTTTCCCAATAGCCAGGGGGTGCAAAACATCTAAAAATGTCTAAAATCAATACTTTTTTGCCAAAACTTACTACTTTTCATACATTTTTAAAAGCCAGAGGGTTGCAAGTGCACCCCCTACCGGCGCCCATGCATAGGTGCCCAACCGGTCGATCGCGATCCACCGGTCTAGTCTACTCAATCGTGGCAAGACAAAAAATATAAATATCTACATAGAACAACCTGGACAAAGTCCTTACCAACAGCTGCACACATCATCTGTACACAAAAATAAATTTCTTGCAATAAGAATATAGATTTTCTTGAAAATGTATTGTTTACCTAAAACATTTTTTTTTTTGAAGGAATACAATATTTATACCCCATGAAATTACATAACTTTTTAATTTAATAATAATATTCTTTCCATATATTTATTCAAGTACATATAATATAATCTTGAAATAAGATACAATTTGTCTTAAAGAATATAATAAGATAATCGATATTTAAGAAAACCTATGTATTCTTACAGAAAAACTAAAGTCTCCACTTAAAACAAATTTTACTTTGAATGTCGCGTCGAATTAAGATTTTTCTTTTTTGTGTGTTGTATCATTTTTCAATCGCCGAAGTATGTAACGAGGTATGTAACGAGTATGTAATAAACACCATGATAAGCATACCTCGTTATTTCAGAAAATAACGTAAAGATTGATCTCAGACAAGTTTACTGCATGGCAATGAATAATAATATTTATCAACGAAAATGTGTTACATTTAACATCAAAAAAAAAAAAAAAAAAAAATAGGGCACACAAGTTGTAGGTTGTTCACAGAATTATTTCTAAAAAGGGATTCAGAGTATTACATTGATAATAGCATAGTTGCCCTATATAAAAACATCGTCAATTTTGCATTTAAGCTAATAAAATGTCATAACAAAATGGCGAGGATATTAAAAAATAAAACTTTAAAAAACGCAACTCTGCTTGCAAAAACCGCATCTTGAGTCAAATTTTCTTGCTTACCGTATTCGTCAGAGTGGTTTGAACCGTATTCGAAAATGACGATACAAACATGAGAATCAAGAAAATGTAGGTTTTCAAACTGTTGCGTCACAGCGCAATAAGCTTTTAGGTTCTGATGAAGATTTTAATTTCTAAGGTTAATATGTACTAACTTTAGTTTACCGAATTTTATACTTGCCATTTATATCCATGTTAAAAGTTTACAAAAAATGGCCGAAACAAAATTTTTAATAAGCATACGCCTGCTCGACCAAGATAACTATATTGTTTTTAAACCATTGTCCGCGATGTATTCAAACACGGTTAAATACGTAACGTATATAACGTCACCGTTTAGCAAGAAAATTTAATGTTTTTAAAATGTTTTGAACTGTATTAACAAAAAAAAATGGCTTTGATAACCTTAGCTCTTTTAAAGCTATTCGCTATCAAAATGGGTAAAAATATGGAAAGCCAGCCTGTATTTCAGTTATTTTATTATATTTTTATTATAATCAAAACATGATGTTCACTTTTTCAATTCTAAGACTTAAGGCCTAAGTACTTGGCAGCTTTTGTGTAATTTTCTTGTCGTGTATGTAAATAAAGCATATCATACATTAATACGAATACATACTGGTAAAGAATTGTAAAGAACATTAAAAGAAATTGTTTTTTGATATTTTGTACTCTGCATACGAATGTCTGGAGGAAATGTAAATCGCAAATAACTTTTCGCCAACCGTCTGCTGTCGCCAGCCAGTCAGCCAGCCAAGCTCTTTAACAATATAAAAGAAATTTTGTATTTTAAAAAGAATTGTTATTTACAATTTTCAAATTGTGTTTAAAGAAATAATATAAAGTTTAAAACAACCAAAAGATATTTTACTCTGTAATTTTTTTAATTTTAATTGTATATATTTAATTAAATGTAATGGCTATTGGCAAAATTACCAAGTTTTCGGTTCAGGTGATTGAATAATACATAATTTTCTTTTAAATACTGAGACCTGTCACTGATTTATTGACACTTTTCCTTGTGTCAGTGACAACATTCATTTTACTGGTGCTTGTTTGGTTTTACCTGAACCAAAAGTTGGGTAATTTTGCAATAACTCATTTAATTAAATAATTGAAGATTCGCTAATTAAAATTTTTTGAAACTTGGCACAAGCGATTGTCGTATTGGTCTTTTCAATAAGTTATCTTACATTTTTTTCTGTAAAATGTACAAGTAACCCCTTAAAATTTACATAGGATTTCCTATGTTCCGCTTGGCGACGCACCATCCGGTAGATGGCTTTTTAAGAAGTTGTAAAGATTCATATTAATAAAAAATATATTTATTTGAAATCCATTGGTAACATCAAAAATATAACTTTTAGTTTATATATGTATCTAGCACAGCAATCTAAAACTAACACTTAATGATAAACTTTCTCTCTCTGACTTTCACTCTTGAAGAATTAATTACATCATTAACGGCATTACGAAGTAGAGTAAATGCAAATAACGCGGGATAATTATATTGAACTTTTTTTTAATCTTTGGACAAACCACAAAGGCTAAAAGCCTAAATACTAACGTACCGTGGGTGTCTCAAGCAAGGTTAGAGGGAGTTTGTTGACATGGGACTTAAATACTTAAAGATTTGGGGGAAGGAAAACCTTCGCGGGCAGCAGGTTTCACATTCTAGAAACTCTAGAGATAAAAGAAAGAACAAAGTGAGAAGCTCGGGACCTGTCCAGTTGGACCATATAGGGATGCATACGCGCGGCACCACGAGTTTCTCTGTTGGGAACCGTGAGTGGAGAAACAATACTAGACAATTCTTTAGAGCAGAAGCCTATAAAAAAGCGATAAATCCCCCACAGCCCGACGATGGGCAAGACTACCCAGAAGTATTGAAGGTATTGCTATTATTTATCATTATTAAAGATATTTTTTTCTTCAAATATGATAATACTAACCCTTAAGTAACAACATGAAATTGTTCTTCCATAAGTGAAAACATGGGTCGTATATGACCCCATGAAAAATTATTGGTAATTTAAAGTTTAAAGGAAATTTATAGGAAAAGAAAATCAATTTTTGTACATGTTCTTTAGATTCTCATAATTATTCTTTAAAGCATTACTTGTGCGCAGTAAAACATACTGGTTAAGCACATAGGTATTGGGATTTCGGCCAGTAAAGCAACAACAAAGGATGTATGTGACTAATCCAATCGAAAATGTTTACAAGCGGGTATTCACGTCAGACTGTTTTCTTTTCGTCACATTGCCTCTATGTAAAGTTATTTAGCTGAACCGGAATACTATATACACATAGTCTTTCAATTTCGTTTTATCGCTCGGTTTTGTATATCCTTGTGCTTATTTCTACGTATTTTTCGTTTGTGTAAGTTATACTTTTATTTACTTTATTCTGGTTTTGCAGGACGTACGTACTTAAGGTTTCGGAAGATGCAGAATCATTTTTTTCCTTACCTGTACGTGTATATAAAAAAGGGTTTAGAATGCCATTTGTAACCAATGCATCCATAAATCACTTTGTTGTAGATGTGCTAGAGATACTTCATCGACACGATTTATTTTGAGTTGGTATATACACTATTTTATGTGCCTCCCCATCAGCCCAAAAAAATGTAATATTTTATCTTTAATAAATACAAATTTTCAATCAAAAAATAATTCTAAAAAAAAAGACCACAAAGAAGGGGGTGTACTTGAGTTGCTAGACGGCGATTAGATAAAAAAGATTGTTGAGTTCCTAGACGGTAATAAACACAACACCCCATGCAATAAAATATCTTGTAAAGCGAATGCTTTATATAATTTTTCTGTTTTGCTTTATTTTGCAATAAAATCTACTTATTTTAATTAATAACTTACAGATTTTAATTATTTAGTATTATTAATGTAGTCTTGGGTTTAATTAGGAAATAAAAAAAGAGGCGTTGCTTACCAGAACTAACCATAAGTGAAGTAGTAACATTATGTTACTATTAAGTAGTTTATTCGTAATTCCCTAAAACTGTTTTAATTACCCTGTCTGGCGCCGTATCTACCTGCTTTACGGCGGGGTGTCGAAATTTCTTCTTACATAATTTGACCCTTCGATTTACCCCAGGTACAAACACAATTTGGTGTCGAAAGTTCGCCCGCCGATTTTTACCTGACTGGAATAAGGTCACGTACTGGCGTATTTTCCACCATATTCGAAAAATTTAGATAATTTTGCAAAAGTTAGAATTTGTCTTTAAAATTTCATTATATTCAAGGTAAAAATACAAAAAGAGGATTAGCTTCTGAAACTTGATTTTTTTATGGTGTGGGGTCCAATAAAAACAACTTTTCTCAGTTTTTATATATTATCATTTAAAAATATTATTAACGACAGTGAGGTTACGTCTAGGAACTCAACAATGTCCCCGTCTAGTAAATCAACTATGTCCGTCTAGCAACTCGACCATCTTAATCTGCTTTATCTGGGTTCGTCTACCAACTCGAGTACACCGAAAGAAAGATGAATAGATTGTTGCAGATTGAATTGAAAGTTACAAATTATCTTACATTTTATAAAATGGGAAGACGTACTTTATTTTAGATATACGCAGGTAATAAATCTTTTACTTTATCGACCCGTAAGTAATTTTAATCAAAACGACTTTGAATTTTCTGGGTTAATTAAAATTATGTTTGAATAATCTAGACTTCGTTAATCAGATTTAGGCACAAGTCCGTATGAGCAATATAAATTATTACCGACAGTACATTTAAGCAAGAGACGAACTGAGAAATTTATTTTTATTTTATTTAGCTTAATAGTAATAATAATAAATAAGAAAGCAAAAAGTAAACTAAAAAGCAAACAATAAACAATTAAAAAAAAAAAATAAACCGACTTCAAAAAAATAAATAAAACTCACTAACAAGTCATAAATAATAAATTACCATTTTTTAAAAAACGTGTTTAAGCAAGTTTACAGCATCTACTGGCCCATTTTGTTTAAGGCAACCCTGGTACACAAGTACTTTTTTAAAAACGTGTTTAAGCAAGTTTTCAATATTGCTTTACTGTGTAAACAATCCATATAAAACAGCATAAATTGTTCACTGTAAGAACTTTAATAGAAATGGTAATAATCTACTACCCACTTTGTTTGGTACAATTTATATGTATATATATATATATATATATATATATATATATATATATATATATATATATATATATATATATATATATATATTTATTTATTTTCTTGGGTATAGGTTTTTTATTATAATTAAAAGTCTTCATTTCATAACAATCATTTGATGTTTTGCTCAGCGTAGTAAGCTTTTTCAAAAAAATATTACGATCAGGCAAACCACCTACAAATAATTGTATTGTAAAGAATGTATTAAATATTTTCAGAGAGGTTTTGGGTATAAGCATTGCAATGTATTTTTTAAAATTATCTGTGTTTTTAGGGTCTTCTTGAGCTTTACTACGGTTGTAGAATTTAAAGGTACGCTGTTTGATAATTCGGTTAATGTGTTTTTTTTAACATTGTTTTCTTTTAAGGTTGTCCTTACTTTATTAAGTGATTCTACCCGGTATTCTGGTGATGTTAGCGAGATTGTCCTATCAGTGAAGCCAACCCAGGACCAAAACTATCAGAAACTTTTGGTAAAGGAAATGGTTTACATAAAGAAAGAACAACAAGCTGTCAATGACAAATAAGATATAAGAAATTTAAACCAAATTTACCACAACTTAATTTATTAAAACAGCTTTTATCTAGGTTGAAACTTGCGACAAACTGTATAATATTTTAAAATCTTTTCTCTGTCTGTATAGACTAAGTAAATAAATTCAACAAACCCAAATCAGAAAAACAATCTCTTTTTTATTTTAACGATAAAAGGATAATGCAAAAATAAAAACCCATTAATGCTCTTTATATATAAAAAAAGAAGGGATTCCTTCTTCCAATCTTTTTGAGGTTCGTTTCTGTAAAATTATTTTAATATAATATTTTTTTAAATGTGTTGTTCTGTAATAGTTTAAATTGTGGTAAAAGTTAGTAAGTATTTTTATAATAATTTGTAGGTTGGTTTGTCTGACCTTAATAAAAAAAAATGAAAAAGCTCACTACGCTGGGCGAAACGTCTTTTTAATGGTGATATAATATACAGGGTCAACTCTTCAGTTTTTCTTGTTTATTTGTTTCTTTTTTATGCATAAAAGATAACATATAAAAAAGTATAAATCTTTTATACAGAACGCTTTTTTCTGCCCTTTCTGGTTATAGTTTAAAGTGGGTGCCAAAATATAAATGAAAACCCTACACAAGTACTTTTTTAAAAACATGTTTAAGCAAGTTTTTAATATATCTTTACTGTATAAACAAACAACATAAAACAGCAAAAATTGCACACTTAAAAAACAATTAGTGGCAATTGTGTCACAAAAATACCTTTAAATATTGAACAAGCCTAATCTATAGAGGACCCCATTCGGTACTAATATAACCCCAGGTAGAAAGTTGGCTTTTATATCTCTAATCTCAAAAGCTTGTTTCCAACATTTTTAGTATACAGTAAATACGTAAGCGTAGTGGTTTATCAGTCTTATCAGAGTTATTTAGTTGTCAGGTCAGTTAACTTAAAAATTAATTTATGATTTAGTGATTGTTTTAGTTTTGTTTGGTTCGTACGTGCGTGAAGTGTTTGAAAATATTTTGATTTGAAACCGTTACCCTTAGTGTCATTATCTTTCCATTTTGCAGCCTAATAGTTTGGTATGTTAAATTATAATAAAATTAATTAGGTATAGGATTAAATTCTTAATGTCGTGTCAACTCTAACTCAAGGGTCGAAGCAAAGACTATTGAAATCCTAGCCAAAAAGAGTCAATAATGTGACGTAATATCACTACTCGAGATCGGTAATATTTTGATTTTTATAAAATATGGTTTGTTTTGGGTATTAGTAAACCTTTCAGGTAAAATCAAGAATTGACACGACATTGTATAATAGATTCTTTTAAATCTTTTAAAATTGTAATAGGAGTTAAGCAAATTTAGTTGCAGATTCTACATTCAAAAATATAAAAAGTTGTTATAAATATGGGTTCACAAATGTTTGTTTTTCACGATACGGGGCCTTTAGCTATTCTGTCTTTAATAGTTTATTTTATATGTATTTATTAAAACTCCTTTTAGATATTGATGTAAATTTGGGTTTATTTAAATACAATATTAAAGTTACAATTACCCTCGCATGTACCTATACAAAACTATTTTCTAAAGCACTTATATTAGTGGTGTTTGTGCCGCAAAGTTTTAATGTCTATAGCAAAAAGACTGGATGCCACTGGTTTTTCCAACAATAGAGTCGCTTGTTTAAAGCCAGATAAATTCTGCTTAACCAAGAGGCGGGACGTCAAGTCTGTGAGACCTAAAGCTTATTATTGGTTTGCAAAATTCGTATTGAATTTTTGTGAACATTATTGTTTAGAGTAGTTGTGTTCAGGTCCGACTAAGGTTCTTATTTTTCTTTTTTTTTTCTTTTATTATTTTTTTCCCTGAGGAAATTAACGTTCCTACCATATTTTTACTAAACATAACTTAATCTGAGAGCATCATAAGTTATTTTGTTTAAAATCTTTATTCAAAACGATTGTTTCTGAGAGATCTCACTTTGTCTTTGACTGGAAACAAATTTTTAAACGACATTACTGAAAACTATAATGTGGCCATTTTATATTGAGAAAAATACCTAGTAATATGGATGGTGGAGGGGAGGATAACCATCTTTTATGGCGGACAAGTTGAAAAAGTGGCCATCGGAATGTAGCAAGTTGGGATGGCGCCACAGTAGCCAGTGGAGGGATTTTGGTATTTCTTTCCTTTTTTATTTTGTATCTATCTATGCTTTTTTATTTTGTATCTCACTCTAATAGTTCATGCTCATTGGTTAAAAAATCTCCTCTGGCTACTGTGGCGCCACCTTAAGGTGCTCCTTTCGACGGACACTTTTTAAAACATTCAGATGGTTATCCTCCCCTCCACCATCCATACCTAGTAACTATGATTACTGACTTTTTAAACCAATGTAATACCGATTGTTCTGGTGTTTTCTCTCTCTCTCTCTCTCTCTCTCTCTCGTCTCTTCTTCTACAAAAACTGGTAATTTTCTTGTATAAAGGTAATTATTTATTTTATTCCAGAGTAATTTTTTATCCCAGTGTTTAATTATTTTACCAATGGTCTATAAAACCCGGCGCGGCGCCCCGACTCATGTAATAATTTGGGTTACCTACTTTTGGCGCCCTCTGTATATTCATAAAAAACGTATTTTATTTTAGGTTTTCATTAAATGCTAAAAATCGTTTTTATATGACTCTTAATATTACATGTATCAAAACTTATCGTAATGTTTTAACGGGTTTTTTAATAAAAGTAAAATACATTTTTAAGATGGAAAAATAAAAAACCAGTACAATGAAAACGGAGAATTTCCGGACCCATGTTATAAAGATTTTTTATACTTTAGAATTCAGGAACTTAAAAACATACAAGCACCCTGTATAATGCAAACTTTTTTATATTCTTGTACCATTATTTTTTTTGTTTCTTTATTTTATTTATCCCTTAAGATTTGAATAATATATTTTAATTCTGATGATAAATGGATTTGCTTACAAAGGCTTTCAAATAAAAATTAATTTATGACACTTAAAAAATATGTGATTTAGAATCTGGCATAAATTCGATTAAGTTTAAACGGTGCACTTAAGCTATTTTTAAATAAACATATATTTCCGAAGTGTTTATTTTAGAGAAATCGTAAACAGGTAGATTTAAATTGGATAAATTTAGTATACCAAAAATTTTATTATCGTTCATTCCCTCATTTAGAGTAAGGTATCTATTTGAGGTATTGGAAACGAGACCAGACCATCCCGCAAATAAATTAAAGTACTTTTACACGTAATTTTTAATAGAAAAATTCCATGTTTATCAGAACCAGTGTGGACTAATAATTATTATAGAATTGTAGTAAATTACTTCTTCCATACATATTTTATTATTATATTAAATTGCCAACAAGAAGTTTTGCTTAATAAAGCTTACATTAAATTTCACTTTTTCTTATGTAAATCTACACCGAAAAATAATATAAAAATAAATATGGACAGAAAATATAATATAAATTCATTTATACACCCAATCAAATAAACAGTACTAACCAATGTAAGCCTTGCAAATTTGAGTACCCTGTATATGAACAAAATATTTTCTTAAAATAGACTTTTATCTCTGAATTATATACCACTTGGACCAGAATTTCTAACTTCCACAGTTTATGTGCTATAGAAGCCCGACGTCATTCGTATATTCGGTATATTTTCATAATACTTGAAAGAATACCAAGGTCTGCATTTTTTGACATATCAATGAGACCTCTAAATATTTTTTAAAATAAAAATGGGGTCTTGCGGCACATTATTTGAAGCTCCTAAGAAGTACTTTATAAACCTTCGAATATAAAGTCAATACCATTGCCTATTATGAATGGGCGATACTTTAATAATTACCCAAATACCTGATTTTGATAGCCATACTTCCAAAACTAATAAAGTTAGGTATAATTAATGTGGCATCTTCTTAAAGTTCTTTTAAAGATGTTTTTAATGGTGATATTATATACAGGGTGCTTCATTAGAAAATATACTTTTTGTCCTACCCTGTATATAATCACCAGTATCTCTAATTAAAAGATCTTTAAAATGGCTTTAAGAAAATAGCATATTAGGGATATCCAACTTTATTAGTTTTGGAAATATGAATATTCAAATCAGGTACTCAGATAATTTTTAAAGAACCTCAATTCTGTAGTACGTAAAGTTTTGTATTCTAGGGTTATAAACTACTAGCCAGGAGCTTTAAAAAGTTGTGTCACAATAGCCCCTTCCAATTTCATTATTTTTATGAAATGGAGCCCAGCTGTCACATTGGCATTTAAAGTTGCCATTTATATATCACAAAATGCAGACGTTGGTCATATATTATTGTTCCAAGTTTAATGAAAATATACGGAATGGTGTAGAAGTTAGAAGGGGGCAAAAGACTTTCGGTTTCGAACCTCACTGTATAAGAACCACAATATTAATGGTTTTAAACTTTGCGACTTGTATAAAAAGACAGAAATCCAAAGATAAATGAGCAATGAGCACAAATATCAGTATCGATACTACCAGTGGCATAGCCAGAATTTTGTTGGTGGAGGAGGGGTGGATAAAAAGAATGACATATAAAAAAGCAAAGTAAAAAAATAGAAAGACTAGGCAGGCCCGTTGCAGCGTTGAATTTTAGGAGAGTACATAGCAAGTTGGCGGAAGGAATTCAGTGTATAATTTGGCTATGGTCGACGGTTTGTTGTCCATACCGGTATAGTGGCGACTGTAAGTTTAATTTAGTTTTAATTTTAATAACGTTTTTAATCTTAAACCTCTTTTTCTCGTGATATGTTTTAAAAGATCCCAAAGTAGTTCGAAAATCGTCATTAAGTCTGAGGAGCACCTAGGTTTATTAGGTATAAGCAAATATTAACAAAAATAAATAATCTTGCTGTACTTATCGGTTATCTACTTAACTTGGCTACGTGATTACCTGATATCAGCATATATTATGGAATGTATAATATGGAAGATTTTTGTTGTTAAAGATAAGAATTACTGGCATTTTAAATATAATTTCTTTATGCTATGTGGTAATCCATCTCTTTGTCAAATCGAATTGGTTTTGGAATTTGGTTTCTATTTTATTTTGAGGAAATTAAAAATGTTAATGGTAATCAAAGAGCACTTTCTCACAGCAACTTTTTAAATTTTAAAACCATAGATGATGCAAAAATGTTTAAATTACGACAAAATATATGTCATTTAGTTCTGTTAGTTGTTAACGAAGTTGAGTTACTAAAAAATGTCATTAGTTAAACGTCAATACGCGAGACAGGTTCAGCTAAGTGAAAAGGTATATAGGCTAGTAACGCAACAACAAAGCGGGACCAGCAGTTGTTAGAGTTAGGGATTTCGGGACAAAATTTGTATTCAATCTTATTACACTAAAATAGCTCTGTATAGGGATCACGAAGTCACGATTACGATAGGACTGGCTGTCGTTGTGGTATACCAGTTTTCAATGAAATGACAGCCACTTCTATCGTATCGACCTGTATTCTACACGCGTTAGACAGTCTTCTTTCCACGCATTGACTGTGAACTTTTTGATTTGGCTGTATGTTACAATAACTATCATTTTTAATCCACGTTTGGGTACGTCTAAATATTTGCCATTTTTATATATTTTTTATATTAATGCCCTATTTTAAAGGATCAAATTATCTTATAAAACACAGACTTACAATGGTTTAAGAACCCTTTTATTAATTTATTTTAAAAATATTAATATAATTAGTCATTTACTATTTATTAAAATTGCAATAATTGCGGAAAACCCTATGCATGTACTTTGTGGGCTGCCTGCCATCTAGTCTACAAAATGTTTTTATTTCTGAGAAATATTAATAATAATTAATAATATACCTAAATGTACATATATACATCCTATTCATATTTACTTGACAATGTAAGTATTTTTTTATCAGAATCATTGTGTTCGTTATCTACTGTAAGACAACGGAACCAAATCACCCCAATAACACAAAAATAACATAAACTACTACATATCTTTAATATTATTAGAAACTAATATCACGAAAAAAATATTTTATTAGTTACTTTTAATTTGCAAAATTAGCGCATAATATTTTATCTCTAAATATCTATAATTATTTTACTACTTAATATTTTTTTGAGATGTATCTCAAACAAAACAGGTATTGTTTAACAAGGTCACTGTGGTCATTTCGTATCGAAAATATCAAATTCTACAGGGAATAATCACCTTTGTTATTCATTCTTTAATTAGATAGGGATTTGAGCATGCCAAGAAATGGTTTTTATTTTATAAATAAAAATAGTGAAGTGATCAAATTTGTATCAAACTAAATGAAAATTTTAACAAATATTTTTATTTCAGAAAAATGCAGTGGCGTACCATTTATTCTTAAAAAATATTTACCTTAAACCCCTTATGAACGACACTGGTCATTTTTTTGTATGCCAAAAAATGTCTTTTGGTGCATAGGAGGCGTCCCACAGTTATTATGAAAAAGCAATATTTTTGTTAAATTTTTTTAACACCCTGTAGTTCAAAATCTAGAACGTTTAGGACATATGTTTATATAAAGTGTTTTTCCTAATTTTCATTATTGAATTTATATCCAAAGTTTCTCGGATACCTCAGCGGCCACCCTGTATATTTTTAAGAAATGCTTATTTAAAACAGTAATTTTTGGTTAAAGTAAAAGCCCTTTATTATTAGAAGAAATTATTTTAATATTGTAATTATCTATTTAAGATAAGCTGATCATTTTCCCATAATATCCGGAACCAAAATCATCAGAACCACCTTGTAGCCTGTGTGTGTGTTTGTCTTATTAGATACAAATATCGTAAACATGTTTATTTTTACATTACACAAATGAAAATGAGATAATTTGTGGTCATAATCACACTTGTTTTTGTTGTTTTGTTTTGTATTACTTTAATTTAAATTAATGCATAACTTAAAAGTGATTGGTGAAATTACAAACACCACAGTTTGTTTTAAGAAATCAGATTTTTTTAACTATTCTTAAAATATTGCAGCTGTAAAACTAAATTATACTAAATGTATTTATCGAGTGATATTAAAACAATTTTAACATTAAATAATAATAAGTCAAATACCACACAACGTATTATAATCGCGACAAGTTTTCTAATTTTAATTATGTAATATTCGTTAAAATAAACAAGTCATATCAAAATTAGTACTTAGTTTCGTATTAATAACCACAATAAATTTAAATATGATTTTCTAAATATTGTTAACATACGTCATCACCTCGAACTGAATCTATGTCATTATGCATAAAATTATATTCAGACAATCCGCAGATGTAAACAAATACAATCATGAGTTTGATCTTATGAAAAATACTAAATACACAAAAGCTAGAGCTACCATTTGTTAGCACAATAACAGTTTATATTAGCTATATACCCCCTTGAAGATATGGAAGGGGTTATATCTACCTCGATATCTGCTCAGCAGTAGAAACTAACTTTAACTAATAGTACATTACATACCGAGGTGAAAAGTGTTTCATTACTCTCAAGTAAAAAAGATGGAAAGCATTTCTCGTCGTTAGACAAGCGACTATTGCTAGAATTACTTGTACTTTCGGCCTACGGAAGGAAAGTTACTTTTTGTTCCGTGGGCCGAAAGTAAAACTTAGGAAAGTGACACTTTTAAACTTTTTAAAGGTGGTAATGTCAATATTACATAGATGGTTTACATGGTTGTAAATAAAGTTTATTTATTAACCTACACCCATCTCTATTTTATTTCTCTTTTAATAGAAAGCTAATAAATTTCGATTCATTATTTCAGTAAATTGTATTAAATTATTATCTGTCTAATCACTGTTGAAGATAAAACGCATAATTATAATTTATCGGCAATATCACGCATTTGCCATACCTATTTACTTCCTGTTATCAATTTAACTTATTTATAATAAGTATTTTTAGATTTTGTTTATTGTTACTTCTAACTTAGCATATTAATACTGTTTATTATTGCCTTCATAAATGTAATGTAGTTATTTCTATTGTTTTAGGTAGCATCATAGAAATGAGAACACCGCAAATGATAGATCCATTAACCGATTCCATGGATGATTGTGACGACATTTTTGGACCTCCTCGTTCATACCCTGCTGGATATTACGCCTCTAAAAACCGTCCTTCTATGATCTCGCCCAAATACAAGCAAAAAGAAGAACGTAGAAAAGTGTTAAAGATAAGTTTAAATAAGCTAAGAAAAATAGATGACCCTGAAGCAAGCCTGTGCAGATCCGTCTTAATTAATAATACGATGAAGAGATTGCAACAAGAAACCAGGGAAGAAAAATCCAAAAGCAACAACTTAACTATCCCAGATGTTACAATAACGATAGTTATTTAAATATTAAAACGGAGTTTCTGAAAATGAGAAACCCGTTGACGACGTTATCGCCTACGCTCAGGAAAGCAACGAAAAAATTGAAGAATTAATAATTGAAAAAGATTTTCACGCTAAGCTTGAAGAGGAAATTAATCATGTGAGTGAGAACACTATAAACTCCTGAATGGTTTAGTGACTAATGATGACCTCGCGATACCAATTTCGCATCATAAACAACCAAGTAACCGATCGTCATCGCGAAAACGATCTTTTGATGAGATAGAAGAATGTGATATGCAGGACGTATTATCTCAATTTTACATGCCCCCACTCCGAGAATGCTCACTGGAATCGATGACGATGAAGAAGTTAACATAGTTGATGTCGACCCATTAAGTAAAAGACTGAAGCAAGAAGATAACCCTCCGTCAGATGATAAAACAGAAAATACTGGCTTAGTTTGCCATACGACTATTTCAAACTATACTAGTAGTGTAACTAGTTTTTAAACAACAATCTACCTTTGTCGAGATTTGGTAATTCTTGTGTTGTGGAAAGTGACTCTAATCCTTTTAGCTGCGGACATGCTTCCATGCTTGGTGAACTACAAAACAATGTTTATCATAGCTTAATAACATCTCTGGAAACGTAACGTTATCACAGCATTTTAAATGTTGCTTCCAAAAAGAAATTTTAGTTGCTAATGTGATATATACATATTTTGTAAATATGTGGGGTAATAGGTACCCAACTAAAAGAACATACCAGAAAAACGTTTGTGACACATGGTTCGAAAAAAATAATAAAATAAGTGGAAGTTTAAGACCTCTCTTGGTTGGTATATATGTCGCAGGCAAATTGTTATTTTAGGCAAATGGCTTCTACCTAAGCAGAATGTCTTCTGCCTGGACAAATGACTTTACAAAAATATTTTTTATTTAAAAGCAATTTGCCTAGGTAAATGCATTTGCCGTGGTCCTTGTTAGGCAAATGACTGTGATATGTATATTTGATAACATATTAGGCGTACAGTGTGTTTTGCAGACTACAGTAAAAAGCAAAACCACGTGTAATTTGATTGGTTTGAAGCGCTATAGACGGTCGTGCAAAACTGTTATATTCGGGCGGTCATGGTTAGTTTTGGTTGGTTTATTATTATTTTTTAATTTGCTTTATTAAGAAATTAAAAAAAAAGAATTGACCAGAACTAACCATAACATCCCTCTCCCCAATGTGACAGTTTTGCATGACCGTCTAGTTATACAAATATTTCTATTTCCATTTGGCATTTGTCTAGGCAAAAGACATTTGCCTGCAACATATACATATTGAATAAAAAATGTCAAAGATTTTGTTTGACCACTCTTACTAAGAATATTTTCGTTTTTAAACTATGTGCTATAAACTGAATTCTAAGAAATAAAAGATTTCTTACTTATAGTTGGCAACTTCGGTTTCTATCGAAACTTTAGCATATACAACCCTGTAAAGTAAAATTAATGCCTATTTGTTGCGAGGCTGTATAAGCTAAATAATTTATTGATTACTTTGTAACGTAGAATTATCGTAACCTACGTAGAATGTTAGTCATAATTTGCCAAAATGCTGCTCTATTGACATACTATAAAACTTAGCACGTATATACAGGGTGACCTATTTAACCCGAGACAAGCGAATAACCGGAAAACGGCGCATTTTAGAAGAAAATGTTTTACGTTAGAGTTGTTTGAAATAAAGAAGCAAATTTAATGGTAACACTACTTTGTGCCTTGACTAAAATTTTAAGATCATATCCATCAACTTTATTTTTTCAAATGGAATATTTTTTCAATTGAAATACCTTTGTTTAGAATCCTAATCTAAGTACAGAACTGAGCAAGTTTCATGAAAAACTTTTTAATGCGATTTAAATTTTAAAAATTATGTAAAAAAATAAATTTTAGAAACCCCTTTTTTATAATTTTTATGTTTAGAAACAACAAGAATCATCACAATTTTATTTTTGTTAAAAATGTATTTTTAAGCATTAATAAACATATTTTAAAAATTTCGTCTAAATTAAAATTTGCCTCTTCATTTCAAATAAAAATGCTGATTGAAAATAAAGTCATATAAACAAGTCGTTTAAACAATTAAAATGAAAAATAAGAAATTTATTTTTAAGACGCATTTTAAAAGAAAATGTTTTAAGTAAAACTGAATGTGTACTATTTAATTTCCTAATATTTAAACAAACCAACACCATTTGTAATTTTATTAAATACAGAAGAGAAATTGTGCTAAGTTTTGTGGCTAGCAAAAGTTGCAACAAATTTTACCCCTTAACTTTATGTTTGTTTTTTTTTTGTTTTTACTTAATGTTGATGTTATTGCATTGATACCACGTTGTGCTTACCGCTCTCTACTTTTTACCTCAATAATGTAATTATTTAATATGAAGTACCTTATACATAATTCATTGTAAGTGTCTAAAGTTATAGGGCTCCAAACTCTATATTTAGTTAACAAATTTATATTTGTTTTAAACCCTTATTTAATATTAATTTCTATAATCCGCTCTTTTGAAAGACGATTCCTAGTTTTAAAATAGTAATGTCATGTAGAGTAAAAAAATAGTTATTATACTACGATATTCCATTAAAATATACAGTGTGTCTACGTAAGTTGGCGTCATATCGAAAACTTTTTTATTATTACTATTACGAAAAATAGGTATTCTTTATAAAAAGTTCTTCATGGTCCAAAACCTAAAATACAATCATCATATCAACTTGTGTCTGTCATGTACGAGGTTTGGCCAAAAATTTAATTTTTGCTCAAGATTAAAGTACCTGTATTTTTTCTAATATCGCAAATTATTAAAAAAAAACATAATTAAAATTAAAAGTTACTTCCAAATATGCAATTTTGTTCATTTCCAAAAAAAATTTTTTTTTTTCGCGAAAATCGAGAAAATTTAAGTTTGTATATTAGTACATTGTACATTCTTCTTGTTTTGATAAAAATTAATTTAAAAGTTTATTTAAAACTGTCCTATGACATTTATAATCATGAAATATAGTGCACTTATGTGCAAACCTAAATTTTTACCATTATCGCAGATATTTTTTTCGGAAATAAACAAAATTGCATATTTGGAAGTAATTTTAATTCTAAACATATTTCCTTTACAACAATTTGCCATATTAGCAAAATTACAGGTACTTTACTCCTGAGCAAAATTACATTTTTGGCCAAACCTCGTACTGACACAATTTGATATCTGATGATTGCATTTTAGGTTTTGGACCATACAGAACTTTTTATAAAGAATAACTTTTTTCGTAAAATTAATAATAAAAAAGTTTTTCATATGCTGCCAACTTAAGTAGGGACACTGTATAAGTGCAGCATTAACCATATTTTTACATGACATAATATTTGATGGAAAAATAGTATATTATATACCTGGGGTGAGAAGTGAGCTATTATTTACCGACCATTTTTATGAGGTGCGTAGCGCCGAGGGATACAATGTGCAAGGTAGATAGCTTTCTCGTCCGAGGTATATATAGAATTTTTTCACTACTAACATTGATATATTAACAAAATTAAATTTGGCATTAGTAATTTCCTAAAATTTGGCATGTGTGAAATTTTGATATGAGAATTGTTCTTATTATTAACCTAGGTTTTTTTATTATCAATATTTACCTAGGGAGAGAAATAATAATTCTCGTTAGGGGAATGGAGTAAATATTAGCAATTTCTTATGTTAGCAGTGAAAAAAATATTTTTAAGTTATAAAAACACATTTAATGATTCAAGTTGGTATAAGGTAGATGCATAAAAATAACTTATTTGTTATTAAAAAATAATGGAGAGCATTCTGTCTGTGATAAATAAATATAATTTTGACAAACTGTTAACGAACCACGTTATAGATTTTTTACGATTCCATAAGATGTGTAAAATAGCTTTTCAGATAAATAGGTGTTTTGATAAGAGTTGATAATTTTGGTAGTTTTTACAAGTTGTTAGTTAAAATTAGTTATTGTCCATAGGTTAAATAGGATGTATATAGTTTAAAAGTATTATTACTTTTTTTAAATCTTGGGCAATTGTATTGGCATATTGGAAATAATTTGGGCTATATTAAAATGTATGTGAAAGTTCCGGATGCAAATTATTTACCACTGATCAACAAATGCAAACTTTTTTCGTTTTGTTTTTACTACTAAATTTTAAATGAAAATCTGTTATCACTACAAACAAAATTGGTTCCAATAATTTTTAAAATACACAGTGTCTACGTAAGTAAGCGGTTTATGAAACACTTTTTTAATAATTTTGGAAAAATTATTAAAACGAACTGCATAGCCCAAAACCTAAAAGACAACAATCAAACGTGAGGTTTTGGAAAAATGTAATTTTTGGTTAAAAGGAAAGAACAGAGGTACTCTTGATAATATCGTATTAAAATTAACTTTTAAATACGGAACCTGGTTTATTTACAAAAAAAAGTCAAAAATATTAGTAAATAACGTATTTATTTTGGATTAATAATGGAAATAGAAAAAAAAACATTGTTTATTATTTTAATAATGTAAAAAAGTAAACAGTACGTGTCTAAAGTCAGGACCAACTCCTAACTTCTTAACTTTTGAATTGTTTGGTATTTTTTCAAAAAGGTTGAGGACTTTAGTAAGACAATATACACCAAATGTTATATTTATCATTAAAATACCTCATACACTGCATATATCAAACTTTATTAGTTAAGAAAATATGGCCATTCAAATCAGGTATTCAGGTAATTTTTAAATTACCGCCATTTTGTAGCAGGTAAAGGTATTGACTTTATATTTTAGGGTTATAAAGTACTTATCAGGAGCTTTTAAATGATGTGTTACGAGAATATTTTTTTCTATTTATTATTTTTTTGTCATTTATTGCCCACAATTTGGTTGTTGTTGTCTTACTAAAGTCCTCAAATTATCATGACCAAACAATTCCAAAGTTAGGGCTGGTTTACTGTATATTTTAGATAATTGCACCACTTTTCTATAAACATACTTTATTTTTATTTTTCATTGATTTTTACAAAACATTTTTGATTCAGTAATTTTTGTATCTATACTGAAAGAAAAAAGTTACTTCAGATATTTTATGAATGTAACAAATATTTTTAACCTTTATTATTTCCACATATGTATATGTGTTTTCTTACTTTAAAAAATATATGTATTGTAGTCTATTTTATTTGAATCTTTCAAATATTTTTTTAAACTGATTATCTTCTGGGATCTAAAATATATTCTAATGTTTAATTTAAGAATGTTTTTGTTAAAATTTTATTTTTATTAATATTTCGGCCATTTAAAATTATGTTTAAAGCCGTTTGTTCAAGGTTAAGTTTAAAACGTATGTCTTTAAATAAATATCTAATTTTAAATATTTTTATCTGTAGTAGGTTGTATACAAAAGATCTCCGAGTTACAGCCGTCGTAAGTTCCCAAAAATACAAAACAAAATAACAAAAATGACCAGTGGCGCAACTAGCCGCTGGTTTTTGGAGGGCGCTTTCCTAAAAACACCAATATATTTAAAAGGCTCAAAAATTTTTGGGGAGCTAATCGTCCCCCTCTAGTGGCGCCTCTGACAGTAACAAACACAATGTAGTAGTTTAACACAAAATTAATTAACATTGTAAATCAACATTACCAAAACAAGCACTACGCTGTTTTTTCTTTGGTTTTTTAATTATACGCAATTACTTCCCTTTTGTTCAGGTACGTTTATTTGCTGAGACAAGCTATAAAAATAAAATTATTATAAACAAACTCGTTCTTAAATAATTAAAACGATCTTTATAAACAGAGTGTCCGACTACATTTTAACACATTTTGACTGCGAATAACTTTAAAACAAATAAAGTTATGAAGATGCGGTTTTCGCAGAAAGCCTTAGATATTTTAAAAGTTTTTTTGTTATGTCCTTGCCCTTTGGTGGTGACAGTTGGTTATCACCAAAACAGAATGGCCGATTTTCTGATATAGGGCAACTTAGTTATTTTAAATGGGACACTATCTATTTTTTACAATCTTAAAATTTAATCTTTCCCCTTTAAAAAATGTAAGATAAGCTGTGGTTATTTTAAAAAGTAATGGGTTTTATTGATCTTTAAAAATTGACTGCATGGCAAATAATAGTACCTATTATTTAACTATAAAAATTTGCTACATACAAGGCTATAAAAAAACATACGACAACAAAGCTCTAGACTTTCTCAATATTAGAGAATTAATGCAAGTTGCCTTATTAAGCTCGAGAATTATTAATACCGGCCTTATTTAAATAGTGCTTGTAGCCATAATTTAGAGTTATTGCAAATCATGTTGACAGTAGCATTAACCAAAAAAAAGGGGAAAAAATTTAGTACATTTTCTTTATTGTTTTGTGTTGTAGGGTTTTGTTTAACACAATTACAGTCATACATTTGAAAAACAAGGTTTTAAGTATTTTTACTTTTACAAGTTTTTGTCGATTTTGTGGTCGGTATTCGTTCAGTTTCGAAGGTAAAATAAGACCAAAATAAAGCGCGACATAAATAAAGCCAGGCATTATACTTTTAAGGGAGTCCTTATCCTACAATGCATCTGCGCAAGCTCAGATGTCAAAACGAGGCCGGTATTCTTAGGGCCTGGCCTTATTTCACTGTGCAATAATTCTCTATTAACAAAAGTTAAAACTGTTGTTTTTTAAATAACGTATATCTTTAATGCCGTATTTTTTTCTGTGTAGCATATTTTTTTATTGCCATATTAATACTCTTATACGCCATGCAGTCAATTTTAGAGATCAAAAAATCCAATATTTTTTAAAATAACCAGAACTTATGTTAATTTTTTTAATAGGGAATAGATTGAATTTTAAGATCGTAAAAAAATACTTGTTGTTCCTTTTAAAACAACAAATTAGCCGTATATCGAAAAATCGGCAATTTTTTTTGGTTTACCGAAATGTCACAACCAAATGGCAAGGATATTATAAAGAAAAATCGGTTGTCTGCAAAGTCGGTTTACTCACGATAGTTGAACGTGACAAGAAGAGAAACAGATGTCGAACGACGTGGAGATTGTGCCTCTTTGTCGCGCGTCCTGAGTTCTCACTTGCCCTTCAAGCCTTAAATTGAACGCGCGAGGTAACGCTGCATGAGTCATGTTTTTGCTGCGTGCAGCCGGGTCCATCGAATTATAAGACATCACGTCAAAAAAGCTTTTAAAAAATTGGGGCCTTCTGGAAAAACCGCATTTTGGTTACTTTTTTTGTTCTAAAGGTATTCGCGATCAAAATGGGTCAAAATATAGTCGGGCACCCTGTATTTTAAAATAACGACAGACCACTAGATTACGCGAAATAAATAAAAACTAACGATATTTTAGCTTACCTATTGGCTTAAAAATATTAGAATTTATTTTAGTTTTTCGTCCAAAAGATTATACCCTTATAAATAGCTCTAAATGCAATACGTATTATTATAATAATATGAACACACTGTAAATAAATAGTATGAAGTACTATGTTAAATTTTATTAAACGTATTTTTTTATGTTATTTTATTGTTTTATAATTAATATTATTTTATATTAAAAAAGCAACTGATACAATGAATGTAAATGAGAACTGTGAATATGAGTATGGTGTTGTTATAATTAATTTAAATTGTTTGTTTTAGGTTTTGGGATAATTAAAGTATTTTTGTTAAAAAACCATGTATTCATTTATAATTTTTTTTTTTTTGGATTTAAAAGTTATTGCTTAAGTTTAAAAAATTGCCTAGATTTAAAAACAAAAATACTTCATAAAAATTTCCTAAAAACTATAACGGCCAAGGTGTAACTAAAGAAAAATTCCAATTTATTTCATTTAGTTTAATTACCTATTACACATTGTCTTAAGCTGGATTTAAAGATTTTTGTCGTCAAAGTCTAATAACCATTTTTTATAAATACCGATTTTTCTTATTTTAAAAAAGTTGATTATCGGCAATTGTTAAGGTATTCATAAAAAAATCGACAAGGCTATAACGAAATTTTTGTTTTTAGTTAATATTTTGTACTGGTTATTTAAGTCCACCTAAATTAGTTTGTTAAGTTTATTATTAAAATTATTATATTAGTTTGATCAGAACTATATATATTGTGTAAAAATAAAATGTGCTATAATTTTGTAATATTGTTAATTGGTGTACCAAATAAAAATTGACGTTACCGGTCAGATTATTCTGTCAATTGTAAATATACTCGTATTGTATATATTTTTTTAATTTTAAATAAATTGCACATAATATAGGAAAACAAAAGTGTACATTACGGCATTCTTAAATTATGAAAATGCAATAAAGTACCTGAAAAGTATATTTCTGACTTATTAGATTGTTCTTAAACTTAAACTTATTTTAATGTTTCATCTTTTTAGGGTAAATGTAGTAGCGTTGCCAGGGTTTAGGGGCGGCGTTTGCTCAGTCCTTTTGTCAGCCTGTATTTTGAAATACAAAGTTTTGTTATAAGCCATCGCTTAAAAGCACGAGGTTCTGTTTTCCATAAATTAAAAAAATACGTCAACATATTACCGGAATAAAATATTAATTGTTTATTTTTTTTAATTATTCGTGTTATGTTTATAAAATACAAAAACAAAATAATATTCACACCATTTATGGCTTTTCCATAAGATACTGTTTAATAATAATAACAAACAATAAAAAACACTATCTCCATTAAAGCATTTAATTTTCGGTATTTCCTTTTAATATTTGCGCTATTAATATCCTATTGTTATTATTTTAATAAAAAAATAAACTTGTGATTCATAATTTTTGCAGCATTTTTTGTATCGGGTAGCGGTTTAGACAGCTCTTCTGATTAATGCCAAAAAAAAGAAAAAACATGAAAAAATGAATTTGTATAGGCATTTCCAGACTTTTTAACTGTGATAGTATATTATTATACCGGGTGTCAATTTGAAAACTTCCCACCCTTAATATCTTTCTTGGAGTTAAAATATGACAAATCGGAAAGACCCGTCAATTTTATTTGTAAGGGGGACACTTAAAATGAATATTTTTAGCCTTCTTGTTTCAACCCCTAGGAGGGGTAGATGTCACCCTTAGAATATTAAATGGGAATGGGGGTCAAGTGATACATCATTTTAAAGCTCCTGACGAGTACTTTATAACCCTAGAATATGAAGTCAATATCTTCACCTATTACAAAATGGCGGTACTTTAAAAATTACCTAAATACCTGATTTGATGGCCATATTTCCGAAACTAATAAAGTTAGATGTACCTAATGTGGTGTTTTCTTAAAGCTCTTTTAAAGGTCTTTTAATGGTGATACTGGTAGTAATATACGTTTAATTACGTATATACCAGTAGTATATTTTTAGTTTATTTCTAACCTTTAATATAGGTTAAAATGTCCGCCTAATATAGGTGTATTAATATTGCAGTACTATCCAAATTTTAGACGTTGAAAGTATACGTTTATTTATAATATAAAATGAGCAATTAAAAAGCGGTTTCTAATAAACCCTATAAATTGGTATATAATATACAAAACTGTAACGTTTACTAAACACGTTAAAAAGTCTTAAATTTTATACGTTTATATTTAGAATAAATTTTACGTTAAAAAAAGCCATATGAAATAAATCAAATATTGACGTATACGAAAACGTTTATTTTGTATGTATAATATAGGTATATGTAATAGGTAATACATTCGTTTAGGCTTACTAAATCAAAAAAATAAAATAAAATAAATAAAATAACAAATTCTCAAATCAAAAGGACGCAACTGGTAACACTTAACACTGCACTCTAATAAATAAAAGTAATAAAAACACAACAAAAACAGTACAGAACATAAAAAAACAGTTGAAACTTTAAAAAATTCTAGAATCAAACATAATAATAGAGTCTTCCACGTTTTGGCATTACGGTATCGCTGTTTGGACAGTTTAAGCCAATCTTGGCATGCCTGTCCGATAGCTTTGTCTGTGAGTTCTCCGACAAATGCAACTCCCTGCACCTGGTCCTTACCTTGAAATGAAATTTTGACCGCTTCTGTAAAAAAAAGAAAACTCAAAGTCACTAAAAAGTACAGGTGATCTTAGTGTTTTTTGCATAATAAATTAATTGTTAGGGTGGATTAAAGATACGCCCAAACCAACGCGGGATGCGGGAACGGGACGGGGCGAAACGGATGCAGAACCTATTTCTACAGCGGGATATGAATATATTTACAACAACGCGTTGTAAATACATACATATATCCCGCTGTAGAAATAGGTCCCGCATCATAAAAAAATACTCCTATATCCATGAGGAATATTTTGTGTCCGTCCCGCTCCCGTCCCATTCCCGCATCTCGCGTTGGTTTGGGTGAACCTTTAGCAAGTGCGGTTTAGTAAAATGTATTTGAAATTACCATTCAGTGCTTTGCATGTCAATGTCTCCTTAAACGAATGCTTCCTAGGTTGGCCTAATTAGTGGTGATTCAATGGGGAACTTTCCTCAATTTTTTTCTGAATATGATAGAGGATAAAAAATAAATGAACACGTGTTTTATTATTTGTTTAATTTTAAGGTCTTTATTTTAATTGATTGGTTTTGTTTGTAATATTTTTTAGGTCTGATGATGCTCTTAGGAGCGAAACACATGTCACCATTTAACGGTTAATTAGTAAAAAAGTGTTAAGACCGAGACTTTTTGTTGTTTTCTTTTGATATGTTATAACAGGTCCCTTTGAGAATATGGACGACTTCTTTCAACCCAAACATTTCTAAGCAAATTTAAAATAATACTAAAATAGTACACAATATACATAAATTAAAGCGTATATATTGGACGTTTATAAATGGTGTATTAAAAACGTATAATAGACCATTAAATAACCAAGATATATTTCAATAATTTTTATTTTAGTGTACTAAAAATTAAAACAAAACAGAGGTGTAAGGTGTGACATTCACCTAATCCAAGTGTTTGAGCCATAATCATTCCTTATAAATAAGGTATAATAGGGGTTGAGAGATCAAAACGAAAATTTCCGTAACAGGTTCAGCGGCCATTTTTGCCGACTTCATCAAATAAAACATCAACAATTTTTATCTAATATTATATGTAATATGTATAACTATTGAATTGATATGGGCGCAATTAAAATAAAGGTAAAAAGTAGGTACTTACTTTATTAGCAATCGGAAAAACAATGCACTGCACAATATTTTTCGCTTTCGGCGGCCATTGAATCTCATAAGTCACTTCGAACTTGGTTAGTTACAAAGCCGAGGAGAAAAGCGACTGCCGCGCATCACGTGTCGTTATTGTAAGGCTGTTATTGGCTGTATGGCTGTTATTGGAATAATGCCGAACGGATGAGTAAATTTTGTAGATTATTGGTACGTTTACTTTTAGGGAATTTTAGACAATATTATTTATATACAGCACAACGTCAAATATTTGCAAATATTAACATCAAATTAAAATTATAAAAATATTATTACTAAACCAATGATATTGTCAT
This sequence comes from Listronotus bonariensis, assembly GCA_014170235.1. Classification (NCBI taxonomy): domain Eukaryota; kingdom Metazoa; phylum Arthropoda; class Insecta; order Coleoptera; family Curculionidae; genus Listronotus; species Listronotus bonariensis. The sequence goes on from JACEGR010005285.1 coordinate 72,359, forward strand.
AGGAGAATGATAATAATGATTTTAAAGCAATAATAGTTAGTTTTATAATAAAAAATAATCTATAATAGACGTCGATTATGCGTTAGTTTCACACGTTGAAATTTCAGTAAATAGTAAGAAAAAAAACGTTTTTAAAATACTCGAAAATAAGAGTGTTTCATGAGATTATCATTAATAGTTCCAAACTATAAACATATTTTTTGTGCATTTTTAAAACACGCACATAAATGAGACCATAATATAAAGTAAAATATTTTTTAAAAATTTTATGATATTAAAAGATGATATGACATACGTTGAATATACGATTAAAATATGCACGTGTTTAAAAAATGTTTAATAGAGGTGTAATAAATATACCAAAACCAAAAATACACGACAATATCGTTTAATAAACGTTTATTAAACTCATATTTTTAACTCCAAGAAAAGATATTAAGGGTGGGAAGTTTTCAAATTGACACCCGGTATAGCTATTCTTTTTGTGCTGTAAAAATCTATAAACACTTATATGTTATGCATATGACTTCTTTTAGGGTCCCCCTTTGCTCACCCGTGGCTACACCAATTTCATATACTAACTTATTAAATTTATTATACAGGGTGTTTTAAAACAAGTGCAAATGACAGAAATGACTTAAACACAGCTGACAAATATTTCTTTTATTCTAATAATGGAACGCAATAAAATAAAGAAATTTTATGGTACTATTACTTAACAGTCTATAAAAACCCAGAATAACTTTGGTATATTGTTTTAAAATTTAAAATAATTATTTAAAACATGTAATCCTGGGCATTCGCCTTTAGTTTTGAAACTAATAAGTTCACTGCGAGCGAAAAAGTCTTTGAATTTAATTTAAATATATTCTTTTAAATGGTTGATTTTCGTAAATAAAAAAGCTTTTAAAGTTTTTGAGAATAGCTGAGAGATATAATTGTCTAAAACTGTGGCAGCAATGTTTTTTTTCAATATGTTGTTCTACATTAATGCAATATTATTATTATTATTATGAATATACCGATAAATGTACTAGTTAACTAATTTCTATTTCTTAAATCATTAATCATCATATTTGAATGTTTATCTCTATCCCTGAAAAAACAACCCTAGGTAGACAACAATGGCCTACTTGCCAGGTTGCCTTTGCTACCTATAATTTATTTTTAAATAACGTTCAGGAATTAAATTAGTATGTTTGGTTGCCTATAACATAGATCTATAATTATGAACGAAGAGCCAGCAGGCGGATTTTGAATGAACGGAAATTTCTTTTCTGTGAATGCTTTTTCCGCTTTAAAGGAAAGAAATTTCCTTTCTATTTTTGTTACAAAATCTGCATGCTGAAAACTTTTAATTACAAAAAATTTGGTTGTATACTGCCTTTTGGTTAATTTTGTGTTAATACCAGGGGCGCATTCAAAATCGACGCCCGGTAAAGGTCGGTAAGACATGCGCAATAACAAACCAAACATAAGAACAAATTTGTTTGCCGCTGGGTCACAAAATGGGTAAAGTTTACCCCAAAGTCGAACTAAATGGCCCCATGCGGACGTGCGTAGGGGACTACAAAGTTCTTCCTGGAGTGGCGGCCTGGGGAGCAGCGTGCGTACGAGACGTTTTTTGCAACCCTCGGGGATCAAGGAAGATTTCACGCTTAAATTGGCGGCATCTGTCTTCTGGATCTAAGCGCTGTGAGCGAAGGTTCCTATAAGCTGATAGTTGTATCCTGTTTGAGTGGTGCACTCGGCAGGTATTTCTCAAATGGCGGGAAACAGATGCAGGCGTGCCATAGGAACTGTCAGTAAAGTTGAAAGTGGGAGGTATAGCCCGTAACGCCAGTAGGCAGGTCTTGGTTCGACAGCCGACAGTTTTATGCCATTGCATCAGTTGTTGAATTATTTTGTTTTCTTTTGGAGTTTCACGGGAGCTTCGGAGCCTCGGTTGTCCGGATTTTCCGCCGACGAAGCCCTGGAAAGCATAGTCCGGAAGGGGGAGAGTGGTGGATTGGACCTGAAGGACCAAAACCAGAGAAAAAAATTCATTTCATAGTAAAAAGCGTGGGGTGCATTTACTATTTTTTCATAACTTTTCCATCATGGATATTGGCAAATATAATAATTATAACATTTAATATATTAAGCACCCCACGCTTTTTTACTATGAAATGACAATATTTTTTTTAATGAAAAATTATTTTCTAATTTTTAGTTCGGTTGCATATAAAAGCGTGTTTTTTAGTTTTTTAAACTATTAATTATTTTTCCTTTTTTAGTTTTTGCTACTCTTGACAAAATGGCGAAAATTTTTTTTAATGAACAAGAGTAGCAAATTTTAAAAATTTTTCCAACAGATTGCAACTCACTAAAAATTTCTTCTTCATTAAGTAGCAAAGTTTGAAATTTTGCCAACAGATGGCAATCCAGGCAATGTTTGGACCGTTGCCAACATATTGCAACCCACTAAAAATTTCTTCTTCATTTAATAGCAAAGTTTGAAATGTTGCCAACAGATGGCAACCTAGGTGTTGTTTTTATAATATAATGGAATTTTTTCCTGGCGATCAAAAACAAGATAACGGGATACTGTTTGCAGATTATTGCATTGTCATGGGTCCTTAATACGTGTGCAAAGTTTCAAAGAAATCGAATAGCTGGAAGTTGGTTAAAATTAGGCTCAAAGATTCCGTTACATAGGCAGCCAGATGGATAGATGAGATGGTTACAACCCGGGTTAATAAAAGCGTGTTAAAA
>JACEGR010005286.1:0-75108 GCA_014170235.1 Listronotus bonariensis
ATTCTTAACATACAAAGTAGTAGTTAAAAAAGCTTTTATTACCCCTCTGCTTTTAAAAATTTGGAGGTTTATTTTAGCTTTTTTCTTAATATTATTTAAGGATCTACACTTTTAAAGATCCTTATCTTATTTCGAAACACCCTGTATAGTTATAGAAAGTTTTTTTTTACCCACATAGTTCCCCATTAACCGATTTCTGTAATAATGCACCAATTATACCCAAAACAACAACACACTAAAAACGGAATAAATTTTTAACACCCTGTATTTCCGAAATTATCCACTTTTGGACTTGGTTGGATAAGATCGTCATATCGATATTTTAGCGTCAACAATTCGTGGTAGTATTTTTTCACACCTGAAATTAGTGTGTATTGTATTCATCTGTTACACAAACAGGGTGTTCATTTAAAAACTTTCCACTCAAGTTATCTTAGAAACGAGACAGATTTGAGAAAATCGCCGAAACACGTCAAGATATTTATTGAAGGGAAAGTTTTTACAAATTGGACGGCGCCCCTTTAACCCCTTAACCACCAGGGTCACTACCCCAAAATTTTTAAATGAGAGGGCGGGTCGAGTGATACATCATCTTAAAGCTCCTGACGAGTACTTTATAACCCTAGAATATAAAGTCAATATCTTGACCTATTACAAAATGGCGGTACTTTAAAAATTACCTAAATACCTGATTTGGATGGCCATATTTCCGAAACTAATAAAGTTAGATGTACCTAATGTTTGTGGTGTTTTCTTAGAGCTCTTTTAAAGGTCTTTTTAATGGTGATACTGGTAGTAATATACAGGGTAGAAGAAAAAGTACATATTTTTTTATTTAAGAACCCTGTATATTATTTTACCATTAAAAAGATCTTTAAATGAGATTTAAGAAAACACCACATTAAGTACATCTAACTTTATTAGTTTCGAAATATGACCATCCAAATCAGGTATTTAGGTAATTTTTAAAGTACCGCCATTTTGTAATAGGTCAAGATATTGACTTCATATTCTAGGGTTATAAAGTACTCGTCAGGAGCTTTAAAATGATGTATCACTCGACCCGCCTTCTCATTTAAGAATTTTGGGGTGGTGGCCTGGTGGTTAAGGGGTTAAAGGGCGCCGTCTAATTTTTTGTAAAAACGTTCCCACTTAATAAATATCTTGACGTGTTTCGACGATTTTCTCAAATCTGTCTCGTTTCGAAGATAACTTTAGTGGAAAGTTTTCAAATGAACACCCTGTATATGTTATTACATTTATTTTATTTTGCTTTAACACCTTATACATTTTGCTTAGATAACTTAACGCATTTGTTAGTAAGCATATCATGTTCGTAATTATTGAAGCTATGACTTTCCGTCTTTTGTTTTCATAATTTATTGAGGGATGAAGCTCCGATATATTTAATTATTTCCATGCCAATCTGGCCATTTTAGCCTTATTATAGCCATTTTTTTTCCATAACGGCTTATTTTTAGACATATAAAGAACATCTTTGTATAGAATAATGCAAGGAATCACCTCTTAAAGTTACGAACATTATTTCCCTTGTATATAGTAATCTTTTAACCTATTTTATCTGTCAGTAAGACGAAAACCTTAAAATGCTGCAGGGTTTAGATTAGTTCTTATTAAATAAAGTAATTAAAGAAAACTTTTATACCAAAATAATTTTAAGGCTTAAACCAGAGAGTGGCAGTAACTTTCCTTCCGTCTATTAAGCCCTACCTACGATCTAGTATAAATTACCATATTTTAAGTGTGAAAGGAACAAACAAAAGCAGAATAATTTAATCTCTGCTTCGAGCTTAAAAGCACAACCCATATTAAAAAAAAAAGTTGGCGCTTATTCATTAGATGAGGTTAATTAACAGCGAAAATATTATTTATAACTTAAGGTATCTATCTCTTTATTTTATGGCTCTGATACTAAGTCAATTCGCCAGTTCTCCCGTTCCGGTCATATAAGCTATCGCTTATAAGCTTTCCCGGCCTTGCCCTTGGAAAATCTGGATAATCGAGCTCGAAACTCCCAGACTTTCCTAGCATATGAATAAGAAACACTTGTATACATCAACAACAGCGATGAACTTCTGAACATGCATAAATTGTGACTGTCAAGCCAGCGGCTACTACTGGTATCGCGCATAACAGTCACTTTCACTACTGACGTTTTTCCGCAAGGCGTGCGCACCCCTCGACTATACGAGAACACCATGTGTTCAACACCAAAACGCTAAAAACTTCAGCCTTTAGGAATCTTCACTCACAGCGCTTAGCCCCAGAAGAAAGAAGCCCCAATTTAGCGTGAATCTTTTCTCGATCCCCAAGGGTACAGCTACGCTCGTACGACGCCTTCAATCGCCTACCCGGGAAGTCTATGTAGACCTCTACGTAAACGTGAACAGCACTACTCGAAGACCGCGGAAATAGTTCAACTTAAGGCAGTTCTACCAATACGACAAGAGTCAAATGTCAAAAATGCTGAAAGTAGTTTGACTACCGTGGTATTTATATTTGGCAACGCTGCGTAAAAACAATAGAAATTATACGCAAAAATCTACTTTTGCTTTTATTTCTATTATAGCTTTTAAATTGTTAAGTTTATTTACAAATAAAATCTTTAAACCACTATTATTATATCACCAAAAAATATATATGTGGTAGCATTTTGTACATACTTTTTGGACACTACCAAGTGACCTAGATAAAGCGTAAAAGAATACAATGAAAAATTTTTGTATAAAATAAAATGTTTAATGTAAAATATTTTTAAAACGGTTGCTCGTAGCGATATTTATTAACTATACCTTTTATGTGCAAAACAAATAGAAGAATAAAAATTTACTAAAATTAAAATATACAGGTGGAAAAAAGGTAGTGACACTTTGAACCTAAGACCTATCCTTTGACACCCTGTATTTTGAAAATGATCAATTTCTCAACCAAGGTGAATTGCGTAAGATTGTTCCATTTTGGTCCAAAGAATTTGTGGTAGTATTTTGTACAGAAATTTTAGAGACACTCTGTTTATATTTAAATAAATACTTAATTATAATTTATTATAATAATTAAAATTTACATTAAAAAGCATCTAAATTTTGGAAATTATTGTTTTCTTTTAAAAAACTATTAGGGAACTTTTTGTCTGGAAAGTTAAATGATTTATTTATGTGCGGATTAAAAGTTCGCTAAGAGGGTTTTCCGCATCAGAGAGCGTAGGTTCAGCGAGTATCTGTAATTCAGATTTATGCAATGCTTTTTCTTTTAATTTGCTTTCTTGGGTAAAAGCTATTTTTTTGGTTTTCCTTCGTGTTTTTGGCAAAATCCATTTTTGTTTTTATTTTAAGCCTTAAAAAAATTGATAATATCATAGACCTACAACTCTATACAGGGTGATCATTGCTAACTTCTTTATTATTGAGGATACGAAGTCGATTTAATTAGTATGTAGTATTTTTTCCACTGATTAACGTGCTGCCAACAAAAAAACAATTAAACATCTGGTTTTTGATTAATTGCATTTTTTTAATGAATCACTCTGTATATTATATCACTATTTAAAAGATCTATCAAAAAATTTAAAAAAGTCCCCATGTTTATTATCCAATTTTTAACAGTTTTGGAAATATGGCCATCCTCAGGAATTTGATAGTAAACTAGCTTTTCAAATAAACATCCCGTATATGACATCACCATTAAATAGATATTTTAAAGAGCTTTAAGAAAAGACCACATTTGATATTTCTATCTCTTATAGTTTTGAAAATAGGGCCACTTAAATCTGAAAAATATGTTACATTTTTATTATCTTTACAGCTTCAAGCTAAAAGCACCAAATTTAGTGTCGAAGATAAAATAGACATTATCTATTTATACTATTTTTGAGATTTAAATGGCCATATTTCTAAAACTATAGGAGATAGACATATCAAATGTGTTTTTCTTAAAGCTCGTTAATATCTATTTAATGGCAATGCAATATACAGGGTGTTCTATTTTAAATATGTGTCAGTTTATTATCAAATTTCCGAGGATTGTCATATTTCTGAAACTATTAAAAGTTGGACATAACACATGAGAAGTTTTTTTAATGCTCTTTGATAGATCTTTCAAATTGTGATATAATATACAGGGTGTACTAAAAAATTGACATAAATTAAAAACCCGATGTTCAATTTTTTTATTGGCAGCATGTTTATCCACGGAAAAAATACTATAACTTTACCAATTTTACTGACTTTGTATTTTCAATAATAAAGAAGTTAGCAATAGTGCCGACTTAAAAATTATCACCCTGTATCTAATATTGACATTTCCGGCTTTTCAAAAGTTTAAAATTATTAATTTTTAAATTTTACTTTTGGCTCATGAGAAGAAAATTTACTTTTCTTCCGTGGGCTCTTTAGTTCTTGCAAAGACAATTTAGTAAAACTATAATTGTCTTTGGTTCAGATCACAAAATAAAAAAATCGGTAATAGTTCGATATAGCGGTTTTCGTCATTATAAGAGACTTTTGAAAAATTCTTTTTAGGGCGTTTCTATAGGTCGATTATGACACAAATCTGTGTGCGCGTTTTCCAAAATCCATTTATATAATTTATTATTAATAAAAACATTAATACACTGCACTCGGGGCACATGAAAAATGTAAATTAATTTTGAAAAGTATTAAACTTTTCGAAAAACTATCCCACACATATGAGATATCTCGTCCGCCATTAATTAAAGAAGGAAAATTCATTTTGGTCAGCTGATAACATGAAGTTTGTCATTATGAAAATGACATTCTTGATAGAAGCAGCGTTGCCAAACTTCTTATGAAGAATTAACACCAAGCCTATTTCGGGGATTATCCACCATTTCCATGAGAAACAATGGTATTTTTTGTAGAAATGTCTCCTTCTTTATGTTTAGGTATTTCCTTTTTTCCCTACAAATTACAATAGGAAGAAGGAATAACTTAATTTTTCATATGAATTTTGTCCTGTATCTTCCTTTTTTTTAAGCTATTTACACTTTCTCACTTTATTTGGCAACATTGCAAGACATTTACAGTTTTATTGCAAACTCTTCTTTTTTATGCAGTGACAGTCATGGCGGGATTGTTGTACTATTATTTATTTTTAATTTTTTTAAACAATTTTTTGGATATTTTTGTAAACAAAAAGTGCGGTGTGTACTGTGAAATACTGTTTTGGGCGTTTAATGTAGGATTTCTACTGTTTCGTCTCCACCCAGCTCCCCTATTCACTCCACCGTCCCGTAATATGTTTTTATTAATAATAAATTATAGAAATGGATTTTGGAAAACGCGCACACAGATTTGTGTCATAATCGACCTATAGAAACCCCTGAAAAAGATTTTTTTAAAATCTCTTATAATAGCGAAAACCGCTATATCGAACTATTACCAAAAATCGAGTTGATAACTTGTCTTATATGTTTTTTTTTCGCCCTTTTGAGTCTTCCACCTAGGTCGAACCACCTCCCTTCTAGGTGGTGCGCTACAGCCCTAAAGGCTCATTGTGCCTTGACCCTACTCCTTCTCATTCACACGCTATTTATTCCATAACTTGGATGGTTGCTGCTCGGTCCGTCCGCTGACCCCCGAACACCGGGTGCCTGGTCGGCGGTCACCAATCCAAGTTATGGCCGCGCTCCACGGTAGATTAACTCCGGCGACCGTCTCTGCCGATCTCACCATCAACGAGCGCAGCTGATATTATAGACATCTCTATGACAACTTCACACACACACCAACACGTTGTGGCGCCGCTGACGTGACAGCGCCTGATAATGATTTTAATAATATCTGGTTTCAGTTCTCTCTGTAACGATTTAATTTTTTTTTTTTTTTAGTACCTTTAGTAAATATGAGCCCTGTATACAGTGTACAAAATATATCCTGCGTAAAAACAAAAATATATCCTTTGGAAATTGTCGAGCGCGTCAGATTAAGATGTGGTCATTTTGACATTCTCAAGCGTCGCTATTTTTTTATTTTAAAGAAAATAATTTAAGAATAACGAAAAATTTTTACACGATTCGAAGGATTTCTGCAAGCCAAAATAATAACAGTATTTTTTTGACATGTTTAAAAAGCTTTCTCCACCGATAAAAAATATATATTATATAACATTTTTTTCTTCCTCCTCTAAGCTTAACAACCCAATAGATCTTTATGACGCTTGAGTAAACACCCATTTAGCATCGTGGGCTCCCTTACTATTAGAACTTTTAAGGGGCTAGTTACCGTAAAGTAACTTTGATGATGGATATCTCGAGAACGAAACGTTTCCGCCAAAAAATGTATTCAAATTCGTAATCAATAGAAGTTGCCTTAACTTTCTAGAAAATTACACAGTATGATGTAAAATGTATGATTGCCAAGGTGGTTAAATTAAAAAAAAAAAGCAAATAAACCATTCAGGAAAATCCACACTTTAAAAGTTTTTATAATATTCTCTGACAAGGTTTCCTGTAAGTCGGAACTGTGCTGGCGTTTATAAGCTGTTAGAAATCTGTAAGTGACAAGCCAGGCGTTCTAGTTTTAAAGCATATCAACGAAAGAAGGTGGCGATGTGTTGGTAAAATCCGGAAGCACCAAAAAAATTAAGTTAAGGAGTGGAATATGGTAAATTCTTTATCAAAATTTATATTTTTTTTCGACATAGTCAAAATATATTTATTAAACTCAATAGTACAATAAAATTTACCATAAGAAGATTGTTGTGTACAATTTTTCTTCAGAAATTCTTAAAAATGCGACAATTATTTATAAGGATCGCGAAATAAAGGTGGCCATCGTACGAGAATCTTGGTGCGGGATCACGTGAAATCAAAAAAATAAGACAAGTTTACCACAATGTTTTACATTTTTTTTTTCTTTGGACAATCCACGAAGGCTGAAAGCCTAAATACTAACGTACTGTGGGTGTCTTAAGCGAGGTAAGAGGGAGTTTGTTGACACGGGACTTAAATACTTAAAGATTTGGGGGAAGGAAAGACCTCCGCTGGCAACAGGTTCCACAGTCTAGAAACTCTAGGGATAAAAGAACGAACAAAATGGGAAGTTCGGGACCTGTCCAATTGAACTGTATGGGAATGCATACGCGCGGCACCACGAATTTCTCTGTTGGGAACTGCAAGAGGAGGGACTATACTGGACAATTCGTCGGAGCAGAAGCCGTAAAAGTATCTATAGAAGAGCGATAGATCTCCCACAGCTCGACGATGAGCAAGAGAAGGAAGTCTTTGAGTAGGTAAGTAAAGGATCATTAATAAGACGAACAGCTCTTCTTTGAATGGCATCAAGAATGCTGAGGGTTGTAGGGGATGCCATTCCCCAGACATGAGAACAATATTCCAGAGAGGGTCGAATTTGGGACACATACAAAGTGTATAAATTGGAAGGAGAAAAATACTTTTTGGCTCGGAAAAGAAATTCAAGCTTTTTTGAAGCCGCGGTGGCTATAGATACAATGTGTTTATGCCAGTGAAGGTTATTCTCAAATGTGAAGCCCACAAGGTTAAATCTGTCCCCGCTCTGCAAAACCTGACCACTCATAAGCAAAGGATGAGTGTTTGATGAATTTTTTCGCGACAAGGAACACGATTGTGTTTTGGATGCATTAAATTGAACAAGATTTTTGGCGCCCCAATCCAATATCAAACCAAGATCCTGTGAAAGAGACACCTGCATCGCTCTGCGTTTGCTTTCCAAGTCGGGCCGAGAGATTGGTTTGGAAACCCAAAAAGTGGAGTGAAGGGTACTATCGTCAGCATAACTATGAATGGGATTGGTTGTGGAAGAAAGAAGGTCGTTGATGTGAAGAAGAAACAAAGTTGGTGCTAGTACTGAACCCTGAGGCACTCCAGCATTAATTTCGTGAAAGCTTGAAGAGTGGCCATCAACAATGACTGATACACGTCGATTAGAAAGATAACTGGAGAGCCAAGAGCAGAGTTTAGTTGAAAGACCGTAGGAGGGAAGTTTATTAAGAAGTGCGTCATGCCAGACTTGGTCGAAAGCTTTAGATATATCAAGAGCAATGATCTGGGACTCACCTAGAAACTCAAGAGACTTGTTCCAGTTGTGTGAAACGAAGGAAAGAGGATCTGCTGTAGATCTCTTGTGACGAAATCCGTATTGCCTGTCATGTAAAATTTTATGTTTTTCTAAGTACCTAAGAATTTGCGAGTTATTGGATTTCTCCATTACTTTACAAAGCATTGAAAGAACATGTAATTTTCAAACATTTTACCACAAACGGTTAGGGTTACAATAACAAAACCTGCCCAGTCCGATACCCGAAATATGTGTTTGAGCCTTATGGTTTCATGACTGTAACTCTTGCCATTTTTGGCAAAATGTTGCAAAAAGAATCACATACCGGTTGAGCTAAATACCATAACATATAAGCAACGTGAAGAAGAGAGACAATAGTGTTTGTTTTGTTATTCTATTACTGGCCGCGTATTTAGATTCTATACCATTATACAGATGAGTGCCATTTTTTAGCGTAGTAAAGGGTATTTTTGAGGTTGGATAGAACTTTACATGGCAACAACTGTCAGGCTTAACTGTCAATCTGACACTGTTCATAAAATTTATTTTCAGTATACTTTGGCAAATCATCATGAATAAACTTACGCTTGACCAACGTTACCAAATTATCCAAATTTATTTTGAAAATCAGTCATCAGTTCGCCAGACTCATAGAAGACTTCGTGAATTTTATGGGCCACACGATCGTCCATCTGAGTTACTAATTCGTCGTACTGTGGATAGATTTCGCACCACGTACTCTTTACACGATGTGAAAACACCACTACGTCGAAGGAATGTGCGTAATAAAAGAAATATTGCCGCTGTGCGTGAAAGTGTGGAAGAGAATCCAAAGTTATCCATTCGTCGTCGGTCGCAACAAGTTGGGCTCTGTCCGTCAACTACCTGGTAAATTTTGCGGAAAGATCTTGATCCATACCCCTATAATATCCAACTGGTGCAAGAATTAAAGCCGCAAGATCATGGCTTGCGTCGTCGTTTCGTTAACTGGGCATTAGGACAGCTGGAAGGTGACCCGTTGTTTTATCGTAAGATTCTGTTTAGCGACGAGGCTCATTTTTGGCTTTCTGGATTTGTGAATAAACAAAATTGCCGGATATGCTGTGATGCTAATCCACAGGAAATCCAATAGACTCCATTACATTCAGAAAAAGTGACCGTGTGGTATGGTTTACATGCTAATGGGATCATTGGACCTTATTTTTTTAAAAATGAGGCTGGACAGAACGTTACGGTCAATGGAGAACGTTACCGAACCATGATTCATGAATATTTGTTTCAAAATATGGATGATATTGATCCAGACGAGATGTGGATGCAACAGGATGGCGCTACATGCCACACGGCGAACGAAACTATCGCCTTGTTGCAAACAAGGTTTGGCGACAAATTAATTTCGAGAAATGGACCTGTTACCTATCCACCCAGATCCTGTGATGTGACGCCCCTAGATTATTTTCTGTGGGGCTACGTCAAGTCATTAGTGTATACTGATAAACCTGCAACGATAGAAGCCTTAGAAGCCAACATTACTCGTGTTATTCATGATATACGACCGGAAGTACTCGAAAAAGTCACTCAAAATTGGACTAAAAGAATAGCCTATCTGGTAGACTGCCGCGGTGGCCACATGCCGCTAATAATTTTTAAACGTTAATGTAATAAGTTGTTCTTTTACATAGCATTATGTTTTCGATCACAATATATTTACTTTCATATTTTTTATAGATTAAAGTTATATCATCGTTAAAAAAACACCCTTTATAATATGTATATTTAAAACGCGCATATGGTTTCTCCAAATCATACCGCGATACAGATAACCGTCAATCTATAACATAGTAGGATATAAACTTACAATACGCTCCTATTTCTACTCCAAATTATACCGCGGTACAAATATAAAATATTTTTTAAAGTTACCTTTATTTTTAATGGCCTATTTCTAAGCTAACAAAGTAAACATATTTCAGAAAATAAAACTTACACGTAATATAAAAATTAGTGCGATTTCTGGTTAGTTTGATTCAAACTAATATTCACTTCCAGATTTCTCAAACACTTCCGTTTTTTAACGATACTGCCTTCGAATTTTGTTGGCCTACCAGCCTAAATTCTTTTTGAACCTGCAGTTAGCCCTGTTCTTTGTTTTCTGTGACTAGTTGATGTTGGTTGTACACCTATAATTCTACCACGTTTAACTTTTTTAATTTGATGTAAAAAAAAATTAAAACATCACCAGTTTTTAATTTATTTATAGTCATGTTTACTTTACTTATAGCATTAGCTGTTTCTATGGAATCATTTTCTCTCTATCTTTCTATTTTTTTTTTTTTTGGTTTTGGTCCCTTTAGGTCCAATTCACCACTCTCCCCTTCCGGTCTATGCTTTCCAGGGCTTCGTCGGCGGAAAATCTGGATAATCGAGCTCGTAGCTCCCAGAAATTCCAAAAAGAAAACAAACAATTCAACAATCGATGCAATGCATAAATTGTCGGCTGTCAAATCAAGATCTGCTACTGGTGTTACGTATAACCTTCACTTTCACTACTGACAGTTCCCATGGCACGCCCATCTATTTCCCGCCATTTGAGAAATACCTCGTGTTCACCACCAAACAGGATACCATCAGCTTATAGGAATCTTCGCTCACAGCGCTTAGATCCAGAAGAACGATGCCGTCAATTTAGCGTGAATCTTTCCTTGATCCCCGAAGGTAAAAACGTTTGTACGACACCTCTAGCCGCCACTCCGGGAAGAACTTTGTAGTCCTCTACGCACGTCCACACTGTCCGGAGGTCAAACAAAAAGTCGATGGAATCATTTTCCTTTAGAATTTTGACAACTTTTGCAAAATTTTGAGAGATTCGGTTCAGTGCAGTATCAGTAACACTACTTAGATCGTTAACAGATGATGGTTCTTATACTTAAATAATTAATTAATTTATTATTATCTGTTACCGTAATGACGATTTTGTGTCAGCGTTTTTAATGCGGGTCATTTTTTATAGTATTTGGATTCCCTTTCTTGAAAAGAAATACGATTTTGGCACCGCATTCTTTATTTCTTATTCGAGTGGGACATTTTTAAATTCTGCAACTTTGTTGAATTCAATTTGATGACACTTAAACACTTTTTGAATTCAATTTTTTAGTGATGGGTAAGTATATCTAACTATCCAGTTTGTTGTGGTGCCAATACTAAAATTGCGGATCCAGTCGTCACACCACTCACTATTTGTTTAATTATCGCTATGGAGATTTTTGCTTCTTATAATAACACTGTAGTCGTTACAACTAACGTAATAATAACTTTCAATTATATCCTCCTTATAAATAATATCTTTCAAGACATCTAGGTTTCCTTCCATCGCAAATTACAATTACAACAATGTTTTTATATTAACACAACAGAACTATTGTGAAAATCCTGAACCTCGGTATAATTTGGAGTAGAAATAGGAGCGTATTGTGCGTTCAAATCCTACTATGTTATAGATTGACGCTTATCTGTATCGCGGTATGATTTGGAGAAACCATATGCGCGTTTTAAATATACATATTATACTACGTTATAGAATAGCACTTATCTGTATAATGGTATAGAATATAAATACGCTTACTAGCCGATATACCGAAACTGCTTGCTCATATAGTATAAAATATTATGGTAAACTTGTCCAACAAAAAGTGACGCGTTCACCCAGTCCGACACCCGAAACATTTGACTTTGACAGACTGGGATAAAGCGCCGCGCCTCTTCCATATATTGCGATATGAAAATTCGTGGTGGACTCTCAAAAGGAACTCCCCTAAAAAGGTTTTAAAAGTGTTTGTATCATGAAGTCCACTTTATTATTGACCCAGAGACTATGTTTGTATAAACTTTTTTTCTTATTTTGCTGAGTGTATGCTATCATAATTACATTTTACGAATTACCTGTATATTCTTTACACGTTTTATAATTTATATAGTCTGCTCTATAATTTTTTCAAAACGACTTGGCTTAAAAGGGGGCAGTAAAAAAATAAAACTAGATTAAAAACACTTTGTTATTATGTAATTATTAACTTTTATTACCCTTCAATTAAAAAAATTGCGAGGTAGTGGATTTCCTTTTTCTAAATTAACAATTAGTATGGTGGAAGTAATTAACTTATTTTTATTTTTTTTTCAACGTAAGCAGGTGAAGCTAGGGTAAAATAATCTCCCTTTAGTTAAAAGGCACCAAATAGCCATTGAGCAAGATAACGTCAAGTGGACCCCCCATTTTTACTTGATTGATATATCTCCAATAAATTTTGAAAAGAATCAGTGGGAAAAATTTGGTTATACTGGCCAAACTTTGCAGTATCAGCAAGACAAAGAAATTGTAGTTTGTAACAATCTTCGAATCTTACTTCTATTTCCATCAAAATAAGATTTTATATTTTATAGAGAAGTGCTCTGTACTGTCCTTTAATTTCTTCCTGTGAAAAATTACTGTCGCTAATCTAATAATACTCAAACGGAAACAATCGAAATAATACGTGAAAATCAACGAAACGACCAAAGCCTATATTATCTGCACAAAATTATCTGTTTAAGGCTAGCGAATTATCAAGCAATACACCTGATACTTCCACCCGCGATTCTGGCCACCGGCAAGTATAGCGTTGTCATGGCAACGAAGCGTCAAAGCGTAAACAAAACCCCGCATGAGGTGTATACTTCGGTCCGTTTTATATTTGCAATACACTTGTCGCGTTGCCGAAAGAGGAGGAAAGCGACTCGCGCCAGCGGTTAATTTATATACTAGATTTTTCATGACGAATTTTACAAATAAATGAATTAAATAATAATAATATGTTTTTTTATGTTTTAATTTTTTATTTTTGGTGAAGTGGCACTTCACTTACTACACCTGAATAGCCGCCACTGATTTTTAATTAATTGTATTTTAATTTAATTGAACATTTTCTGGTACTCTTTATGAATAGTAAAGTATGATTATACGCTGCAGCTTAAGGGGTCGATAAAGGTGTTTTGAAAAATACGTCATTTATATTCCCCTAGGGTGTTATAAAAACGGTATTTTTTTATTTTTTGATATTTGCCGTGGTTTAGAAAATATAGCCATTTTAAGTTTTAATAAACGCACACTGTAATATTGAATTACTTTTTCCATACTCTCGCTCAACCCTCCCCTATCTAAATTGTTAATTAATATTAATAACATAATTACTTATTTAAATAATTGGTTAAAAATTTCTTTTATTATCTATTGTTACTTACAAGGAAATCATTTTTTAAGCAGAACAAATGTATAAAATATCAAGAAAAGTTTAACCTTTTTATATTATCTTTCTCGTGCTACAAAAATATTTAAAATTAAAAGTGATTTAATTTTATATTAAAGGTAAAACATTTTTTATTATTATTTTAAGACAGTTTAATAAAAAAAAGCCTAGGACTTCTAGGTATTTATTACAGTGCAGTCTCTTAGTTATGGGCCAAAAGACGTTAAATTATTAATATTAAACAAAGGTTTATATGAACTAAGATACAGGGTGTCAAAGTTTAAAAATATTTTTTAATTATTTCAATATTATTTAATCCTTTAAATATTGTAATAAAACTTGGTCTTTAGGGGTTTTTGACATAAGATTAGATTAGATTAGGAGGTGGATTGTATACCCTCTATCACTGCAACCTGCTCAGGTTTATTGTGTGTCCTCCGTCCATAGGTTAGAGCACGCTATTTAAGTCGGTTTTTATAATCAGACTCCACAAGCTTGCAACCGGCTCCTTGGTAAATCTTGCCGCCTTAGGTTTTGTTCACCCAGCTTTGCAAAACGCAGACGACAAAGTGCTTTACAGTAGTACCGTACTTTTTCTGCGGTTTCTTTCTCCTCCTGGCAGAACCTGCATAGATTTCCTTCTACCAGTCTGCAATGACCTGTTAATTGACCCACTATTGTTCTTACTGCCTTCCGGTTGTAATTCAGAAGGGCTTTTGTAAATTCTGGCGGGGAAGCCTTGATAAATACTTTTGCTTGACGCTGTCCTGGTGTTCTTGTCCATCAGTCTTGGGATTTCCTTATAATCCATGATCTAATATATGACCTTTCTTGGCATGACGGACAGAGAAGTATTAGTACACATATAGACATTTTACGAACATTTTCGATGTTTAGTTGTGACAGAAAGTACCAAAAAGTGCAATTATCGACTTCTTGAGTGGAAATCTACGATAGAAAGCGATGTGTAGAATTCTATAGAGCACGGAGTCCCTTTGCAGGTCAGAGAACGGGTGACCTACAAAACCAGTTACGCCAGCATTATACTTGATTTTACCAGGTAAAAGTTCATCGGAATATTATTATTGAGCAATTGAGTTTTTAATTATTGTTTCTAACACGAAACAAAAAAAGGTTAGGTTTTTAATCGATTTTAATTTAATTTTATTCTCTTTTAGTCTTGGAGTCAATTTTGGACTATGGCATTAGCAGATATTATGTCTATCGAATACTCCCTTCTTTTATGAAATTAAATGTTTAGATTACCTTAACCTTTTTTTTAATAAATAGCTATCAATGTTGTTTAAATTTAATTGAATAAAACAAAAAAAAGCCTACTGGATTAAATCGACTCTTAAAAGGATTTTTGTTAGCCAGTTAGCCAAACTACAAACCGGTATGTCAAACTGCTGATTGGTCTGTTAAACTGCCTATCGGTCTGTCAAACAAGGGACTAGTCTGCGAAACTACAGACCGGTCTGCCAAACAGCAGATCGGTCTGTCAAACAACGGACCAGTCTGTCAAACAATGGATCAGTCTGTCAAACAACAGACCAATCTGTCAAACAACAGACCAGTCTGTCAGACAACAGACCAGTCTGTCAAACAAGAGACCAGTCTGTCAAACAACAGACCAGTCTGTCAAACAACAGACCAGTCTGTCAAACAACAGACCAATTTGTCAAGCAACAGACCAGTCTGTCAGACAACAGACCGGTCTGCCAAACAGCAGATCGGTCTGTTAACGGACCAGTCTGTCAAACAACGGATCAGTCTGTCAAACAACAGACCAGTATGTCAAACAACAGACCAATCTGTCAAACAACAGACCAGTCTCTCAAACAACAGACCAATCTGTGAAATAACAGCGTCTACATGGACTTCCTCCCTTGAACTTTGACACCCCGAATCTCAGTTAATATCAACTTTTGTACTAAGTTAGGTTTGGATAAATCGCAATATTTTAACTTCGCAATTCTTTACTTGAATGTTGACCCATTATTTAGGTACCACCCTAAATTTAGACAAAATGGACATAAAACATAAATCCACTGATAATACAAAAACCAAAATGGACAAGTAAAACGGATAATGCCCTTACTAATAGTAGCAGGAATATGGAAAAAGAATTAACTAACAATCATCTGAGAAACATTTTTCATTATTGGTATCCACTAATCAATCAAGGAGGGTTCCTGATTTTTGTTTTTCAATTAATTATTAAGTTATTTCAACTAATCATAATTGGTGCTAACTCGGACGTTTTGTTTTACAATATGTCCATTGTTATCACATCTATTGTATTGCTGACAAAAATTATTATTTTAAAGAAAAATAATATTGTCAAATTGCTTAAAGTTATGATAGAGGAAGATGAAAAACTAAAAAATTCTTTTGATGAAAATATTATTATGCTACGCAACAAAGAGAACACATTTGGCAATAGAATTAATTTTGCCCTTTTCTACTACCTGGTATTTTTCGCTATAAACTATTATTTAGTAAGTTGTATTAAATATTTCTTAGCTGACAAATCAATTCACTTAAGCAAAAACGAAAAATTGAATATTCATTTATGTATCCAGTATGGATGCCATTTAATGAAAGTGAACATATGGTTTCAACTTTTATGCTGAGTGTGTTTTGGGCTCACCTGCTTGTTATTGCGTATTCTACTATAAATGTGGTGATGATGACTGTTCTTAAATTTATCGGCACCCAATTTAAAGTTTTACAACTTGAAATTAAGAAGCTGGATCTGTGTAATGATAATGAAGGCATAAATAATGGATTAAGTGTTTTAAAAAAGATTTATTTGAAACACCTATTTCTGTTAAGGTAAGCAATTATTCAGGGTGGTACAGAATGGCGTTAAGAAAATCTAATACTTAGGGATCCCTCGACCATTCTTCTAAGTCATTACTAACAAGCTAATTTTTCGTAAGTAGCTTCATTTTGATGAGACCCCAACTTTTTCCTTACAACAATTCTCGTTGGTGGTAGCATACAGGGGTAGCAGAGATTTAATATGTTGATTTGATAAATATCCAAAAACCAGGATGACGTACCTTGCAATTTGTAGGACAATGTAGGTGTTAAATTATATAAATATTATTTAATCAACAGAAAAAAATCAGCTTGTTGGTGGTAATTTCTCACGACATCGATAACCATACTTTTGGTGGCAAGGGACTCTTTGATGAAACCTTACATTTTGTAGGATAAATATTTTTTCGGTTTATTTAGATAATTATCTTAAAAATTAACAGAGAAAAGCCCTTTTGTAATACATTTTTAATATCTCCCAAACCAACACGTTTAATTGGTGCTACCCTGTAGCTACCACCAACAAAAATTATTGTAAGGAATATAGTTGGGCGTCTCGTCCAAATAAAGCTACTCACGAAAAATTACCTTGTTAGTAATGAATAGGTTGTGTGATTTAAGATAATTTTTGTAGTATTGTTGCAAAAATAATGTAAAATAAACGATTTTAACGGTAAGAAATTTTAAATAAAACAAATTTTCTGCACTTGCCTGGTGCCCCCTGGGATTTCATCCAGGTGGCACCTATGGCTGTGGTTAATATTAATTTAATTAAATTTTAGATTTGTCCAAGAGGTGAATACCCGTACTACCAATCTGATGTTATTGGATTATATTATTAATGCTTTAAACTTAGCTTCTGTGGCAATTCTACTTTTATCAGTAAGTTTGTTAGACTACTATAATCCATTTCTGCACTGTAAAAACTAATAAAACCTTACGTAGTATGTTAATGGCCAACAGGGTGATACACATACAGAATCATCTAAATACCATAACACATAGGCAATGTGAGGTAGAGATGCTCGATATACATTGATGCATCGAAAACCTCGATATTTACCATACGATGCATCGAGTCAGCCCGATATATTTGTGACTTTCGATATTTTACAATACATCGATGTATTTCATTAGATGCATCAAATGAACACTTTATGCATTAACCAAGTACCTATTTAACCTTAGATTTTGTTTTATCTCGTAAGATCCATTTAATTTATATTAAATATCATGCCGTAATTTTATTTACCTAGCTCTAAAGCTTAACACTGTGTTGGCAACACAACTGGCTGCTGGCTGTCATTGCACAAAATCGTTTCACTAGGTAAGGTTGCCTCGTAAGCCTTGCAACATGGCGGACCATACGTCACATATGTATTTTGCTCATTATTTAATGAAGTTTTTAACAGTGTAGTTTGTGTTTTTGTCAATATTAAAGAAATACTTTTAAATACTGTTAATTCCAGTTGTTACCGTAATTTCTTTATTTCCTATCAATAAATTATTTAACAATAATTATTCTAGCTGATTTTTAAATATTGTATATCGCGCTCTTTCGCCCTCATAGTATTATCCGCCTAGACATCCTTGTTGGCGCCAAGGAACCAGCAGTGCGGTACATATGTGACGTAATGAGGAAACCTTACCTAGTCAAACGATCTTGGTCATTGCATGCCTTGCGCACAGCAGTACAGACGAGCCTGGCAGAGATATCATCATATCCCATAGTTTAACTACCTAAACTACTGTTTTTGACAATGTATGTTTTTTATTCGATACATCGGAATCATCGATGTTTTAATTCGATAAATCGTAACATATCGATGCAATATGTTTTTTTTTATTTTTTGACATCCTGCGAAGGTCTATACCTAAATACCAGAGTACCGTGGGTGTCGGGTTATTAGATGTTTAACCCATGGTTCCCCCTGTTCCGTCAACGTTGTCCAAGCACTGAAACATGCAGTTGCATTTCACAGCACCTTTTAGACAGCGCGGTAGTGCCACCACGGTCGTTATTTTTGAATAACTACTACCTAAATATGTCTCCCCGGTGGGAATCGAACCGCCGCGCCGACCTCTGGCTTCGAAGATCAAAGCTCTGTCCCCTAGGCCACGGGGAGACAAATGTTCTGATTGATGCATCGCAAAAACATCAATGTATTTATTAAATGGACATCCATAATGGAAAGAAAAGAAGCGATCTAACGTGAATTGGAAATTCAAATTAAGGAGCACAGTTTCGCGATTCGGTCAAACAAGTACCGCCATTTTGTAGTAGGTAAAGATATTAACTTTTTATTCTAGGATTATAAAGTACTCGGCAGAAGCTTTAAAATGATGTATTACTTGACCCCCTTCCCATTTAAAAATTTTGGGGTGGCTAGGGGGTTGAAGGGCCGCCGTCTAACTTTTGTAAAAACGTTTTTCCTCAATAAATATCTTGACGTGTTTCGGCGATTTCTCTGTACGCAAAAAACTGAGTGGTAACTTTTTAAATAAACACTCTGTATTTAAAAGAATTACTTTTAAGAGTGTAATAAATTTTAGGTAAGAACTGTTCAAGACTTTATTTATCCTGCTATATACCTGACGTGTCTTACATTGCAAATCTTTATAATAGGATGGCTATCAAATGAAGTTCAAGTTCAGGTTAGTACAGCGTAGTTTATACTTTGAGCAGTTTAAATTAATAAAAATACCTAGTAAGTAAATTGACATCCGCGGAGCCCCTAAACTCCCCTCTAGGAGGAGAAGCACTCCAATCCCGCTCTTTAGGGTACGGGGGATTGCGCCGTTGCTGTTATTCCTGGCTAGCTCCTCCGTTAGCTTTGGACGCGTGTTTTGGGCAGCTGGACTGGTGGCCTATACTGGACCGGCGCACACAGTCCCTCTGGCCTCGTCTGTTTGGGTTTCTTCGGAAGTGGTAGGTTCTTCCATAGGTCGGAGCGGGGTTTAAACTCGTTTAACTGTGGTCCTAAGAGCCCCATGTTTTTCCCAAGATTTTCATAATTTTTCGCTCTGACTGTTTTCCAATTTTCCTTTATCGGGTGCTTTTCCTTAGGGGACAGCTTGCCCTAGCTACTAAAATCAATCTCAAGCCTGGTGAAATCCCGGTTACTGAGTTGTGCCTCTTTGGATTTGTACCTGGTGTTCGGTTAATTTTTTCTAAGTTTAAACGTGGACATTTCCTAGTGAAGGTTGGTCAATTTCCACGTTTTCGGTGTCAGTAATTTTAGCCAGCGGTCATTACCTGGTTTTTCGGATACCTCCACCGAGGTATGCATAAATATCCTAACTTGGACTTTTTCCCTTGTGACCGTTGTCCGATTTCAGTCTTTTGGTGTTTCCGGAGCTGTCCGGGCTCCCACTATACAAGTCCGCTACAATAAGTAGCAGCCTGCTTTTCTTTTTCACCGTAGCCCCTTCCGATGTTTAGTATTAGTCATTCCTCCAGGTGGTCTGACTTCGCGCTATGTTTTCCCGCGCCTACTACTTACGCTCGCCTGCTACCTAGTGCAATGTAGCGACAGTTTTATATTTCCGCCAGCTAATGTAAATTAGCGGCAATTTCTACATTTCCACCAGCTACCTCCATAGCAGCAGTAAAACTCCTTTCTAAAATTTACCACTTAATTTTGTTGAAAACGAATAATTTCTGGACATAATTTATGATGACTGTTTAAAATGGATGTTATTTTCGACATATTTTAGAGTTTTGGAATTTCTATGGCACTTTACAATACTAAATGGTATGAAAGAGATGAACTATATAAAAAAGTTTTTCTCATTATGATGATGAGATCACAAGAAAATGTTTCAATAATCAATGGTCCCTTTGGAGCTATGACCAACCAAACAATTTTAAAGGTAGGTTGGTAGTTTTGGACTTTAGTGACAACAATTTAAGATAATATAATTTTTTTACGTCATGACAGATTTATGAAGGTAGTAATTTTCTTAGGTATTGTAACAAAGGGTATTGCAAAATTTTGTTAAAAAATTTAAGGGCATTTTACACACATTTAAACAGTCAGTGTTGTTATGCTTTTCTTGGTAGAAATTTTTCTTTAGTTACTGCTCCGGGCGCCACTGGACTTATTAAATGTAAGTAAGTTAGTATTAAATAACTTTCTTAATACCATAAATAACTTTACCAAAATAAAACAAAATTAGGTAAAGGGTATTTAAATTATAAAAAAATCGGTTGCTCTGCAAAGTCGGTTTACTGACGATAGTTGAACGTGACAACGTCATAAGAAAATACTGATGGAATGGTTCGCAATTACCGTTGTTATAAACATTTAACACCACATTCACTTTTCACTGCACTTCATACTTGACGAAAACATGTAAATGTATTATTGTATAGCAGCTGTCCACGCGGATCGCAACTCAAGTAGGAGAGAAACAGATGTTGAACGCTGCCGAACGCGGAGGCCGATTGTGCCTCTTTGTCGCTCGTTTCGCGCTCTCGCTTGCACTTCAAGCCTTAAATGGAACGCCTCAGAGCGAGGTAACGCCGCATGAGTACATGTTTTTGGTGCGTGCAGCCGACTTCATCGAATTATAAGACGTTGTCACGTCAAAAAAAAACGTTTTCTACAATGTTAACACCCTCGCATCTTAAGAACGAGGAATTTGAGGACCCATGTTTGTGTAGAACTTTTTCATACTTTTAATAGTAGAATCTGCCCTTAAATTTTTCAAACAACATTTTGTAACGCCCTGTATATACATAAAAAATAAATAAATAATAATCTGTTATTATTAGGCAATTTAAAATAAAGTTACAATGTTCAATTTTAATATTTCATGATTATTTTTGAGACAATGCAGAGCAGCATATACGTATATCACATTTATGAAGAGTTCTAGCCATTAGTAACGGGTATCAGCTAAATTTGATTGCATCATTTTCTCAAATGCACCCATTGTTATTGAATTTGTATTAAAATTATTTATACTGGGTGTTTAAAATAGAAGATATTATAATTGGCGATTCCTTGTATACAGAGTGTTTCACAACAGTGCCGTATTATCCATTAGGCTGACTAGGCTACGAGCCTAGGGCGCCAATGAAAAATATAGCACGCCAGACAGGAGATTATTATAACTTTAATACCAATGCAAATATTTAAAAAATATTTAGGGATGCCTTCTATGCCCAAGAGAATTAATCAGTGTCGTCCATGAGAAGTTTAAGAGTACATATTTTTATTACAAAAATGGTACGCCACCAGCATTCTTTTATAAAATAAAAATAGTTTTTTAAAATGCCCGTTTAGTTTGTAACAAATTTGATCTCATGACTTTTTTTATTACATGCACGGTTTTTGCGTAAATAAATAAAAACCATTTCTAGGCATAGTCAAATCTCTATCTAGAATAAATAACAAAGGTGATTTTTATTACTGTAAAATTTGACATTATTAATACGAAATGACCATGCCGAGAAATTGTTTTTATTTATTTACGCAAAAACTGTGTATCAAATGTAAAAGTCAAGGTTAAATTTGTTTCCAAACTAAATGGGCATTTTAAAAAATATTTTTATTTAAGAAAACAATGCAGTGGCGTGGGTCATTTTTATTAACAAATGTTTACCTTAAACCTCTCATGGACGACACTATGATAAAATATTTTTTATGTATGCCAAAATATGTCCTCTGGTACATAGAAAGCGTCCCCCAAAATTTGTTTAAAAATATCTGCATTGATATAAAGTTATTATAAAATAAATAATAGTTTAAAAAAACTAAAAAAACACGCTTTTATATGCAACCAGAACTAAAAATTAGAAAATAATTTTTCATTAAAAAAAAATATTGTCACTTCATAGTAAAAAGCGTGGGGTGCTTAATATATTAAATGTTATAATTATTATATTTGCCAATATCTATGAGGGAAAAGTTATGAAAAAATTGTAAAATGCACCCCACGCTTTTACTATGAGTGACAATATTTTTAATGAAAAATTATTTTCTAATTTTTAGTTCGGTTGCATATAAAAGCGTGTTTTTAGTTTTTAAACTATTATTTATTTTTCATTTTAGTTCGATATGCATTTATGTATGTATCTATGTTAAAATGCTCCAGTTTATTCACTAAAAATTCCTTCGCCATTTTGTCAAGAGTAGCTAAACCTGAGAAAAGTTTGGAATGTTGCCAAAAGATGGCAACACAGGTGTTGTTTTTATAATATAATGGAATTTTTTTCCTGGCGATCCAAACCAGGATAACGGGATACTGTTTGCAGATTATTGCATTGTCATGGGTCCTTAATACGTGTGCAAAGTTTCAAAGAAATCGAATAGCTGGAAGTTGGTTAAAATTAGGCTCAAAGATTCCGTTACATAGATAGATAGATGGATAGATGGATAGATGGATAGATAGATAGTTACAACCCAAGTTAATAAAAGCGTGTTGAAAACAACAATTCTTTAAATTTTTAATACTCTGTACTTCACAAACTAATGCACGTTTATAGGCATGTTCATACAAAGCTTTTTATTATTTTTATTAACACGCTTTTATTAACTTGGGTTGTAACTATCTATCCATCCTATCTATCCATCTATGTAACGGAATCTTTGAGCCTAATTTTACCAACTTCCAGCTATTCGATTTCTTTGAAACTTTGCACACGTATTAAGGACCCATGACAATGCAATAATCTGCAAACAGTATCCCGTTATCCTGCTTTGGATCGCCAGAAAAAAAAATTCCATTATATTATTATTAACCACTGCTTGATACCACCAAGTGTCATCTGTCACCTGTACGTCCCAGTGGTACCAACCACCGGCTATTTCAAGAGTTCGATCTGAATCGATTTTACTCAAATTTTATATTAGGTTATTTTCAGAAAGTCCATCTGAAAAACTTTGCTACTCTTGACAAAATGGCGAAAAAAATTTTTAGTGTGTTGCCATCTGTTGGCAACATTCCAAACTTTTATACATACATAAATGCATATCGAACTAAAAATGAAAAATAAATAATAGTTTAAAAAACTAAAAAACACGCTTTTATATGCAACCGAACTAAAAATTAGAAAATAATTTTTCATTAAAAAAAATATTGTCACTTCATAGTAAAAAGCGTGGGGTGCATTTTACTATTTTTCATAATTTTTCCATCATAGATATTGGCAAATATAATAATTATAACATTTAATATATTAAGCACCCCACGCTTTTCACTCTGAAGTGACAATACTCTTTGTAATGAAAAATTATTTTCTAATTTTAGTTCGGTTGCATATAAAAGCGTGGTTTTTTAGTTTTTTAAACTATTATTTATTGTCAGAATTGGCCCTAAAGTTTGTCGAATAAGTTGTAAAACACCCCGTATATGAGAAAAAGTATACATGGGTGTGGAAATTCACAGTTTTAAAATACAGGTTAATAAATTTTTAAAAAAGTAAGAAGGTGTGCAGAAATTGATGGTGGACATATCCAACAATTGTTGTAACTTTGGTCACTAAAACACTTTCCTAGAAATGTTTTAAATTTATTGTTTTTTTAATTTTTTGACATTTCACGAGGCATATGCCTAGAAACCAGAGTACTGTGGGTGTCGCGTTATTAGATGGTTAACCCATCGTTCCCCCTGTTCCGACAACGTTGTCCAGTACTGAAACATGCAGTTATGCATTTCACAGAACCACTTTAGACAACGCGGTAGTGCCACCACGGTCGTTATTTTTAAATAACTACTATCTAAATATGTCTCCCCTGCTGGGAATCAGACCCAGCGACTTTTGGCTTCGAAGATTAAAGCTCTGTCCACTGCGCCACGGAGGACACACAAGGCACCTGTGATTTTTATTAGCAAAAACATTTAAAAACCAATTTTGTCCAGTGGCATGCAATAAAACCGTTTTAATTGTTTTTCGAACACGAAGTGCAATATGAAAAAATTACAAAAGGTGAAGATATTGTCTTTTAGAAAATTTCAAAGGAATTAAGCTAATAGTTTTTAAAATATCTGAAAAACTAATATATATATATTTTTAATTTATCACCTTGTATCTTGAAACCTGTGCATTTCCAGACCCATGTTTATAAAAAAAATCTCATATTTTTTAACATGAAATCCTTAATAAAACATATCCGTTTATTTTTCAGACACCCTGTATACATGTCACGTCGTGCCACCTTAAAACTTTTATGGGCTCTTTTTGACAAATGCGTGGAAGGAGACGGACTAAGCAACGAAAAAGCAGAGACCGACGCGTCATCGTATCAAAGAGTTTCAATGCGGGCGTTCTTTGTCTTATCTTTACCTGGTAAAAGTTTCACCACAATAAAGCTTGATTGATGGCATCAAGCTGGCACGACGTGCACTTATGTTATGTTTGTAAGAATTTGCACTTAATGTAACAACTGAATTAAACCTAATAAGATTGGTTTTGATAAAGATAATATTTATACCTTACTTATTAATGATAAATTCACTTTTTTATACCCACTCTACACAAAAGAAATTGGTCCCAGACACAACCTCCCAGCGTTACACTTTTTTGTGTAGAGTATACTGATTGCAATTTGAATGATTAGGAGCATTAAAAGCTGGAAAATTTTCTCTAACTAACGTAACATGCTAATTTGCCCGTGTAAAAACCGAACACAATCACAATATGAATCACTCACTATAATCAAAATATAAAATGGTTCTGTACCGCATTTGTCTACTAAAGGACACGGATTGCTGAGATCCAGACACGCTAATATGCCTACGTGCTGTCAATGTCTGTAAGAATCGCTTGTACTTGTCACTGTTTTTACCGACCCCATGTACGGAGAGCCTTAGAACATGGGTTTATTTGAACTTTTATGTCCTAATATTACCTAAGTATTCACACTCCAAGCATTTATATCAAGAAAACACCCTGTGAGTGGCATTTTTAAATCTAGATATCTCCAAAACGGCCACAACACTTTACCATGTATACCTTTTTTATGTATAATATATAACAGCCACATACAGGGCTTTAAAAGGTATTATGTTTTAATTTATTGCAATATACCACCAGTATAGTAGAACATTTTAAAAGCGCAAATTCGGTACCCTTTGAAAATAATACAAAAAACATAAAAAGACCGCCTGCAATCGGAATATTTTATACAAAGGTGCCGCGCCTTGCTACCCTTTACAGCCACGCGCCAATTACACTATGGGATAGAAATCCATTATTTTGGCCAAAAAGCAACTTTGAAATTTTAATGGCTCACTGCTGTGTATTTCAAAGTAGATGCTCCAAACTACATGTAATCTACTTAGTTTATTATTAGCCTTATTTCCTAAAAAAGTAAAAGAGTTTAAATAATAAGTGCTATTGGTGTGTTTCTGATGCAGTCTCATGAAGTCTCGCTACTTTTGTCAAAGATTTTTTACTTTTTTCTTTATCAGTTGTTGTACTTACAATTGCCTTCCAACTTTTGCTACTTCTGAGTGTAAGGACAGATACAAGATTTTTATAATTTACAAGGTTTTCCATTTTAAAATTTAATATGTTTTGTCTTACACTGTATATCCTAAAAGATAAAAGCAGTCTGATGAAAGATATGGATTCTACAGAATCTACCCAACAAAACAGTGTTATTATTTATTTTATACGTTAAAAAATAAAAAGTTGGGAAGATGTATCTCTATTACACTTCTCAGAATAATTTAAAATTATTTTTCAGATTTGGATGGTCATATTTCGAAACTAATTGAGATAGACACATCAAATGTAGTATTTTTCTAAAGCATTTTTAAAATATTTTTTTGGTGGTGATATAATATTCAGGGTATTTCATTTTAAAAATCATACCTATTGTCGTACCCTGTATATCATATGAGATAATAATCATCGGATAACTGATTAGAATACTACTGAATTAACCAAACAAGCTGATATTTTAGTTTATTTTGTACAATAAAAAATAATAATGTTAAGGGGGTGTACATTTATAATAACATATAATAAGTTTTAGGTTTCCAAAAGCATTTGTAATAATTTATAATATTTTTCCAGTAAAAGCACCCCATTTTAAGTTAGATTGGTAAGTTTCAGAATTTTGACCAAAAAAATTAATTTCTATCCCATAGTGCGATGACCACCTGCATCAACCGGCATATCATAAAAGAAATATAGCAAAGGCGGCCGCGAAGACAAGCATTTGTGATTTTTTTCTTATCAAAGAGCACGAATTTACATTTTTAAACTGTTCCTTCTATAGTACCCTTTGGAGTTTACGATAAAATGTAGAGCAGATTCTGTTTTCTCACCTCCCAAAACCTTTCCCAGTTGAACATTGTGACAATAGACCATAGACCTAGTATTAACAAAATTATTTATAAAAAACTTTAAAAAATAAATATTTGAGACCTTGCATCTCCGAAACCATCCATATTTGGTCTAAATTAAGTTCGGTTAAAGGTCAAAGCACACTAGGCGCTCTAGTCTCGGTACGCTCACGGTTCGGTTAAATATTTGACATGCTTTTTAAATAAACGACCTTGCATGACATTTAAATCGCATGTAAAATAACGTATGTCCTAAGAGTTTTGGCACACAATATTTATCGGTTTTTTAATGAATAAATTTATTTAAACACTAACTAGTTATTATAAATTACAACTCAATACTTTACAAACCTTTCTAGACAGTACAGCCCAAAATCCTCTATTGGGCGAGCCTGCGGCAAGTTTGGAGGATTATCGTTTTTGGGAACAAAAGGTATGTGGTGTTGTCGAAGCCAGTTTTGGGTATCTCTTGAATAATGACATGATGCTAGGTCTGGCCAAAACATGATATCGTCATTAGCATAATGTTCGCGGACAAACTGAAGCAATTTGGAAAGGCAGTTATCAATATAGCTCTGACTATTCAAAGCTTCTCTCCCACTCTTCCCACAAAAGGTCGGGATACACCCCTGTTAGAAATTGCGCACCAGACAAGCATTTTATCTGCAAATTTCGCTTTATGTTTGTATCTAACATTGGTAGGGCATTTCTCTACGTTGTCCGTATAAAATCCATCGTTTCCCTTCATTTCAGAATTAATCAAAGTGAAATACTTTTCGTCATCTAAAATAATGATTTTTTCATTGGCAAAATGTACCCGCCTCAGTTGACGACAGCATCTTGGTATACGAAGAAGCTGTGCTTGAGAGTATTTGAGGCACTTACGTCTCTTTCGATATTTAAGACCATTCCTCCTCAACTCCAACGATATCGTACTCTTAGAAGATCTGTATTGCCTAGCCAGTCTCTCTCGTTGACATTCCAATCTGGTTTTTGCTCTTCTCACCAATCTCTCTGACCTCTGTGCGGTAAATGCACGTGGTCTTCCACTTTTGGGAGATTCAGACATGGTATTCCCTGCTCGCACTCCGCTATTGTTCTATAAATGGTTCTGCGTTAAATGTTTTCATTCTGGAATATTCGACAGATTTCAGCTTTTGGTATCCTCCCAACTAACTTGTAGATACTTTTTCTTATTTCTAATTTATACGACATCTTAAAGCGAAAATTTCAAAATAAATAAATCTCAACTGACAGTAAATAAAGTAAATAAACTTTTGTTTTCAAAGACAACTTGATATTATTTTGTTTTTGTTAAAATTAAAGACAATGAGTTTTGTGCCAAAACTTTTAGGACATACGTTATTTCACCGGACCGTAAGCGTATCGAGACCTAAGCGCCTAGTGTGTTTTGACCTTAACTCGTCATAATTTAGTCTTGGGAATTTGTAGTAGCATTTTTTCCACACCGTTTAAAGACACCCTGTATAAAAAAGCAGCGTTTTAAAATTCCGATTTTTGCTTTTTCAGATACTATTTTTATTTTTATAAAACCCTCCTTTTTAAACGACAATACAAGCTGCGCCACTGCCCTTTTAAAGATATTTTTAATAAATCTTATAATTATAAAGTTCTTTTTACATCAGTAGGTAAATACACGTTTAGTAAACCACATAAAAGTAAAGTCGGTCTTTAAGTGATCTCAAAGAAGTTACCGAGAAACATAATTTAAATTTAATTTAATTATTTCTTTTAAAACTTTTCATAAAAAGAAGACCGATTTATCCATTTATTTTGCCATTGAAATTTTTATCTGCTTTTGACGTTTTTAACATTTAATTTGTCCAAGTGGCTTAAAGTCTCTTTTGGATAAATTAAAAACACTTTGGGCTTATTTTCTTTAATTTAATAGGTTACATCGAGTTGTTAATTAAAATTTATTATTTCATTAGTAAAGACAATGATGTATAGGGTGTTTGGTCTAATAACCAATCAAAAAAATCAGTTTGTCCTAATTACTCTTAAACATCTAAAAAAACTCCAGCTTAAAAACTAACCTCACATATTATAATGCAAATTTGTACCGAGTGTGCATGGAAGCTTTTGAAGCTGCCGCATGCCGTGGCTATAGATACAATGTGTTTATGCCAGTTAAGGTTACTTTCAAATGTGACGCCCACAAGATTGAAGGTGTCTTTGCTCTGTAAGACTTAGTCGCTCATAAGTAGAGGATGAGTATTTGATGACTCTTTTCGCGACAAGGAACATGATTGTGTTTTGGATGCATTAATATGGACGAGATTTTTGGCGCCCCAATCCAATATTAAATTAAGATCCTGCGAAAGAGATATCTGCATCGCTCTGCGTTTATTTTCCAAGTCAGGTTTAGTGATGGGTTTAGGAATCTGAAAACTAGAGTGAAGGGTATTATCGTCGGCGAAACTATGAATGGAATTAGTTGTGGACGAGAGAAGGTTGTTGATGTGAAGAAGAAACAATGTTGGTGCCAGAACTGAGCCCTGAGGGACTCCAGCATTTACTTGGTGAAAGCTTTAAGAATGGCCCTCCACAATAACTGATATACGTCGATCAGATAGATAACTAGAGAGCCAAGTACAGAGTTTAGTTGAAAGACCATAGCAGGGAA
The DNA here is from genome assembly GCA_014170235.1 of Listronotus bonariensis. NCBI lineage: Eukaryota > Metazoa > Arthropoda > Insecta > Coleoptera > Curculionidae > Listronotus > Listronotus bonariensis. The sequence goes on from JACEGR010005286.1 coordinate 29,130, forward strand.
GTTTATTAAGAAGTGCGGCATGCCAGACCTGGTGAAAAGCTTTGGATATATCAAGAGCAACGATCTGGGACTCACCTAGAAACTCAAGAGACTTATTCAAACAGTGTGATACGAAGATCTACTGTAGATCTTTTGTGGCGAAATCCATACTGCCTGTCATGCATGTGTCCGAGCGTTTTTTCCTAAATGACCTGAAGTGTCTAAAATAAGCTCTGCTTCGTTTTTTAATGCTACCCTGTATATTTAAATAGAAAATATCTTTATCATGGACAAATAATAGGAAGTAACAACGGAAATAAAAAATCAAGACTAAATGAAAACATAAATAAAACATTTTAAATCAGACATACGTATTATTATGCAACGGCAGTAACAAGCACCAAATTTTATGCAGCAGCATCTGTATATGCCCAGGATACAAATTTCGTTTGATGAATAGGGTCATTGGGTCTCCCTTTACCTTGGCTAATGCAGGTTTAAATATGGCGCGCCAAGCTGTCCGGACTCGTGATGAATAGTCCTTTAAGGATTATGTGAATAATTAAACAAGATTAAAAGCTGTTAATTTTAAACAGAGATTTAATGGGATTTTGAATTAATAAACTTCATTAAACAGCCTTTTTTCTGTTAAAAAATAATGTTATGATCAGTGGCGCGGCTAGGTAAGCAAAGGCCCTGGGGTAAAGAGTAAAGTATCTCTCACTCTCTATTTTTTTCTTGGTTTTGGTCCCTTCAGGTCCAATCCACCACTCTCCCCCTTCCGGATTATGCTTTTCAGGGCTTCGTCGGCGGAAAATCTGGATAAGCGAGCTCGTAGCTCCCAGAAATTCCAAAAGAAAACAAACAATTCAACAATCGATGCAATGCATAAATTGTCGGCTGTCAAACCAAGATCTGCTACTGTTGTTACGTATAACCTTCACTTTCACTACTGACAGTTCCCATGGCACGCCCATCTATTTCCCGCCATTTGAGAAATACCTCGTGTTCACCACCAAACAGGATACCATCAGCTTATAGGAATCTTCGCTCACAGCGCTTAGATCCAGAAGAAAGATGCCGTCAATTTAGCGTGAATCTTTCCTTGATCCCCAAAGGTAAAAACGTTCGTACGACACCTCTAGCCGCCACTCCGGGAAGAACTTTGTAGTCCTCTACGCATGTCCGAACTGTCCGGAGGTCAAACAAAGAGTAAAGAGTAAAGTAGGGTCCCAACAAAAGTATTTAAAATTTTGACGTACTTACGAAATAAAAGCCTTTATATAATAAAAAACATCAACAAGTTAGGTAAGAAAAAGCCCTGGGGAAGGCCCTAACTACCCTACTTCAAGTCATCCTTTGTACCTAATTCGACAAAACTTCAACAAAAAAAAAATAATAATAAATAAATAAGATGCTGATCTGGGCGTGTGTGAATTCTTAGGTCATTAGTCCTAATAACCTCAACTTTTGAGATACAGAATAACACAGTTTTAAAAGTTTTTCTTTATCACTCTGTACCTCAAAAGTTAAGACTTTTAAGATATATGCATATACCGGGTGTTCATCGCCGGGCGGGACATAGGAAATCCCATGTAATTTTTAATGGGGTCAATTATTGGCTCCCCTAATTATTTTAGAGAAAAAATCGATTAAGGTTTATTGAAGGGCATGCAAATCTAAGTCCATGGTAAAAATTTAGATTTTTCGGTTAATCCGTTTGCTAGTTAGATGCTAATATATTTTTAAAAATTGTTACATTATTATCGCCTCATATTTCTGACCAACAATAAAAATACCAGTTAGCGTGACATTACGTTGTCATTTTGAAATTTAGTGCTTTATTATTATCAAAAAATCGTATTAACTGGTATTTTTATTGTTGTTCATAAATATGAGGCGATAATAATGTAACAATTTTTAAAAATATATTAGCATCTAACTAGCAAAAGGGTTAACCGAAAATGTAAAGTTTTTACCATGGACGTAGATTTGCATGCTCTTCAATAAACTTTAATAGAATTTTCTCTAAAATAATTAGGGGAGCCAATAATTGACCCCATTAAAAATTACATGGGATTTCCTATGTCCCGCCCGGGGATGCAACACCCGGTAAAAGTTTTCTTTTAAAAATCACCTAACGATTTACACTTTTAAAGATCAATATGCTCTTTTGAAACACCAAACATAGTTTAGACCTGAACATAGGGGAAAGTGGGGTGGATTCATACAAGGGGCACCTACATACATTGAGTTTATCTGAAGTTAGACACGAAGTAAAATAGTAACGTAAGTGGGTGTGCACAGTTTTTATGTATGTTTACAGACTAGTGAAGTTTCAGAATTTTCGGTGCGGTAAGTTCGAGTGCACAACACGGAACGTGTTTTTGCCCTCGCGTAAGTAATTTCAGAACGTAACTTTTGACATATTTTATGGCCAGTTACTATTTTTGGATAAATTATTGCTATTTAATCCTAATTATAATTATATAAAGGCACTTATTTAATGTGTAAATTAATATAGATAAATAGGGTTTTTCTATTTCCAATGTTTTCATTAATTAGCATGTGATGGGGCAGATTCATACACAAGTATATGGGGCACATTTATACTGTATAAATGTACTCCTGGCCCTTTGTGAATATTTTTTAACTACCATTTTTTCTTACACCGACGATTATAGTTATTAATATTATATAAAATAGTTTAAGTTTCATTTTTACGAAAAAAAACAGGGTGCTTTATGAACTTCGTGTCTTTGAATGTCAAGGATCAGTTAATTTATCAGACATAGTGATGATATTACCATAGATCTTAGGTTATAATCTGTTAATAACATTGGCATATTAATTTTAGGTTTTGTAAGTTAAGGTATCTTTGTGTTAACCAGAGTTTTTTTATTTGATATAATTAATAATGTATAAGCAATATTTTTTTACATTTTGAGATTGTTACTTTTAATAAATATACTGACTAAAACAATAATTGTTATTAAGTGTCTTTGGTAGATAACCTTACATGTAACGTAAAGACCGTTTAATGACACTCTATTCATTATTCGTTACTTATGTTCATATCACGAAACTATTGCGATGTTAAAATAGGCATTAACAGATTTGGATGAAACCTGTTTTTTAATTTTGAATTTTACTCTTTGTTTTGTATGTTAAAAAATGTATTTGTGTTTTTTTATAAAGTATGGTATAAAACAATAATAAACAATAATTATGACGAATTAATAGTGATGTCAAATGAGCCCTTTCGGATGTATGAATGTACCCCACTAATGGGGTACATTCATAAATTTTGCTTTTTTGTAAAAGTCTTATGGAAACTCGGGCATGTAGATTTTTTTTGAGCTACTAGTGTGTCATAAGTTAAAAGAGTTATACCTAACACGGCCTTCCACAAAGCAAGTTTTTCTTTTATTCCCGCCAAAGCCCCTTTGGCCAAGTATGGTAAAAATATACCAATTAATAACAAAATTATTCATAAAAACTAAAACCAGAATAAATTTTTGGCACTCTGTAAATCCGAAATCAGCCCCTTTTGGGCGAGGGTAATGTTAGTAAGTTACTCACACTCTGTATACAGGGTGGTCTAATTGTCCGAGAAAGTCCAATATATCTGTTGTTTAACGAGATATGACAAAAAGTTTTAAATACAAGTTGTAAGGTTTTTAAACGTGAATGTCGTAAAAATATGTTGATGTATACAGTGTCCCAAAAAAATATTGGACTCTTTTAGACAATTGGACCACCCTGTAAGAGTAAAACTACAATTTTCATGTAAAGGGTAAGTTTTTAAAAAACTTACAATGGCTTTAATTTCTAAACCACGGCAAATATCAGAAAAATAAAAAAAATACCGTTTATATAATACCCAGGAAAAATATAAATGACGTATTTTTCGAAACACCCCTATCAATCCCTTAAGCTGCACTCCCAGTCACTGTAAAATCTTAAATGGAAACACCCTTTTTTAAGCACCTTTCTGGAAAGCCTAGAAAACATTCTTTTTGTTGGTCATAAAAAAGTTGGGGTGAAATCAAATACTACCCTTAAATTTTAGAAAAAATTTAATTAATTATTCATAAGAGTACCAGAAAATGTTCTATAAAATTAACTCAAAATTTTCTCAATTTCATGCGCATTGTCGACATGGTCAGTTGTTTTCTGTTTTTGTGGTACAGAAATAAACCGTTGTATTACAGTTTATTTGTTTCTGCCACTTTTTATGCGGGTTAATATACATGTTGAATATTTTTTTATATTTTTGTGATTCTGAGCGTATATAAACAAAGGATTTTTAATTGTATTCCGTATGAATGTATGTATGCTATAAAATAAATAAAGATTTAATTAAAAAATGTAGACAATATAACAAGATTTTACCATTTCTTGTTGTTTGAATTTTATTTTTAGTTAAATACACATACATATGTTAAAAACGAGAGGAGGAAGGGAATCCCTCGTCTTCCGCCGAGAGACCTCGAGTGGCTTTCGACAGTATAACAATGTGAATTCTTTGAATTTAATTTTTTTTTTGTGTAGTATCCAATTTAACCATGAAAAATCCTAACCAAAAGGCTAGGTTAGAATGCATCCTCAGCTGTATAGAAAATCGTTCGCGGTAAATAAAAATTCCGAACTAATAAATAACTAGACATGCGCTTTAACAACAATTCTAAACCTGTTCGATTCTGGTTTAGAATCAGTTCATTACTAGACCCGCGAACAAAGCTATTATTTCAAACATCTACTGTCATGGATAAATGTTTTAAAAAATATGCCATTTACTTACCTCCATCCGTACATGAATCTATTTAAAAAAATGTTCAAAAACTCAAAAAAGTAGTTAAATACTCACTTAAATCGCTTAAAACTTATTCAGTGTTGCTTCCTGCAAACAAGCTGCAGCTATTACTACTCACGCCATTTTGACCAAAATAAGTGAATCCTTTACAGGCCGCGAAACCTAAAACCGCCTTTTAAAAGGACGGTAGTAATGACTGGTTAATAAAAATTATTAATTAATATAAATACTACTACCTGTAGAGCTAACCCACCCCCATAAGTTGTGGTTAGTTCTGTTGCACAACAACAACAAAGACCAGTTGCTATTACTTTTTTCGACAAAATTCAGAAATAAAACTAACCAGAACTTCAGGCGCGCTTGTGGCTGCTCCGGTTGTATCGGCAAGCGTCGATCTCTGGAGTTAAGCAGTGAAGTGCGCGCCCATAACTTGGATGGGTGACCGGCATTGTGGGTTTTGGGTAACGGCACGCGGTGTTCTGCTCTGGGGTGAACAAACGGACCGAGCAACAACCATCCAAGTTATGGAATGAATGGTGTGTGAATGGGAAGGAGTAGGGGTCAAGGTACAATAAGCCTTCAGGCTGCAGTGCACCACCTAGGGGGCGGTCGTCGGACCTGGGTGGGATGACCCCAAAAGGGCGAAAAAAACAGAACTTCGGCGATAAAGGTAATAAAAAAAAACTTATCAAAACCAATTTTATTATTTAATTCACTTGTTACATTAAGTGAAAATTCTTACAACATAACATAAGTGCACGTCGTGCCAGCTCGATGCCATTAATTAAATTTTATTGTGGTGAACTTTACCAGGTAAAGATAAGACAAAGAACGCCTGCATAGAAACTCTTTTGATACGCTGACGCGTCGGTCTCGCTTTTTCGTTGCTTTAGTCCGTCTCCTTTCCGCGCATTTGTCAAAAAAAGTCCATAAACGTTTTAAGGTGGCACGACGCAACATGTGTACAGGGTGTTCGAAAAATACACGGATATGTTTTATTTAGCGATTCCTTGTTTAAAAATATGATAATTTTTTTTATAAACATAGGTTTGGAAATGCATAGGTTTCAAGATACAAGGTGATAAGTTTAAAAACATATATTTTTTTATTATATTTTAAAAACTATTAGCTTGATTCCTTTAAAATTTGGCAATATTATTTGTTGTATTAGGGGGCTAATTAAGCCTTAAATAAAATTAAATTATAAGGTCCAGTGGCGTTCAGGAGCATTTTAGCGAATAATATTGGCAAAAAATGTACGCCACTGCCTTCTTTGCAACTTCAATATTTGGTGTTTGATTAAGCTTTTAAAAGACAACTTCCTCACCTCTTGTATTTTTTTCATATATCACTTCGTTTTCGGGAAAAAAAAATAAAAACGGTTTTATTGCATGCCACTGGACAAAATTGGTGTTTCAAATGTTTGCTAAAGAAATTACAGATGCCCTGGAAAACAAAAAATCAAAAACATTTCTAGGGAAGTGTTTAGTACAACAAAGGCTACAACAAATGTTGGATATGTCTACCATCAATTTCTATACACATTTTTATTTTTTCAAAAATGTATCAACCTGTATTTTAAAAACTGTTGATTACCAAACCCATGTATAGAAACTTTTATTTCATATACAGGGTGTTTCACAACTTATCCAACAAACTTTAAGGGCTTATTCTACAATAAAAAATAATAAAAAAGCTTCGTATGAACAGTGTCCTAAACGTCTTAGTTTTTGAAGTACAGAATATTAAATTTTTTAAAAATTATTGTTTTTTTATAATAACTTTTATACCAATGCAAATATTTTCAAACAAATTTTGGGGACGCCTTCTATGCACCAGAGGACATATTTTGGCATACATAAAAAAAATTATCAGTGACGTCCATGAGAGGTTTAAGGTAAATAATAAAAAAAAATGGTACACCACTGCATTTTTCTTAAATAAAAATATTTTTTTGAATGCACATTTAGTTTGAAACAAATTTGACCTCTTGACTTTTTTTCATTTGATACACAGTTTTTGCGCAAATAAATAAAAACAATTTCTCGGCATGATCATTTCGTATTAATAATATCAAATTTTACAGTAAAGATCACCTTTATTATTTATTCTTCAATTAGATAGGGATTTGACTATGCCTAAAAATGGTTTTTATTTATTTACGCAAAAACCGTGCATTAAATAAAAAAGTCAAGAGATCAAATTTGTTACAAACTAAACGGGCATTTTAAAAATATTTTTATTTAAAAAGAATGCGGTGGCGTACCATTTTTTATTAAAAAATATGTACCTTAAACTTCTCATGGACGACACTGATTAATTTTTTCTGGTGCATAGTGAAGGCATCCCCAAAGGTTTTTTTTAATATTTGCATTGGTATAAAAGTTATTATAAAAAACAATGATTTTTTTAAAATTTTAACACCCTGTAGTTTAAAAACTTAAGACGTTTAGGATATTGTTCATATGAAGTTTTATTCTTAGTTTTTATTGTAGAATTTGCCCTTAAACTTTGTCGGACAAGTTGTGAAACACCCTGTATACAAGGAATTGCCAATTAAAATATCTTCTTCTATTTTTCAAACACCCAGTTCACCCAGTATAAATAATTTTAATACAAATTCAATAACAATGGGTGCATTTGAGAAAATGATGCAATCCAATTTAGCTGATACCCATTACTAATGGCTAGAACTCTTCATAAATGTGATATACGTATATGCTGCTCGCATTGTCTAAAAATAATCAGAAATATTAAAATTGTACATTGTAACTTTATTTAAATTGCCTAATATTAACAAATTATTATTTATTTATTTTTTATGTATATACAGGGCGTTACAAAATGTTGTTTAAAAATTTAAGGGCAGATTCTACTATTAAAAGTATGAAAAAAGTTTACACAAACATGGGTGCTCAAATTCCTCGTTCTTAAGATGCAGGGTGTTAACCTTGTGAAAAAATGTTTTTTTTTGACGTGACAACGTCTTATAATTCAATGAAGTCGGCTGCACGCACTAAAAACATTACTCATGCGGCGTTACCTCGCTCTGAGGCGTTCCATTTAAGGCTTGAAGTACAAGCGAGAGCGCGGAACGAGCGAAAAAGATACACAATCGGCCTCCGCGTTCGGCAGCGTTCAACATCTGCTTCTCTCCTACTTGATTAAGCGGTCCGCGTGGACAGCTGCTATACAATAATACATTTACATGTTTTCGTCAAGTATGAAGTGCAGTGAAAAGTGAATGTGGTGTTAAATGTTTATAACAACGGTAATTGCGAACCATTTCATCAGTATTTTCTTATGACGTTGTCACGTTCAACTATCGTCAGTAAACCGACTTTGCAGAGAACCGATTTTTTTATAATTTAAATACCCTTTACTTAATTTTGTTTTTTTTGGTAAAGTTATTTATGGTATTAAGAAAGTTATTTAATACTAACTTACTTACATTTAATAAGTCCAGTGGCGTCCCGAGCAGTAACTAAAGAAAAATTTCTACCAAGAAAAGCGTACAACACTGACTGTTTAAATATGTGTAAAATGCCCTTAAATTTTTTTAACAAAATTTTGCAACACCCTTTCTTACAATACCTAAGAAAATTACTACCTTATAAACCTGTCATGACGTAAAAAAAATACATTTTCTTAAATTGTTGTCACTAAAGTCCAAAACTACCAACCTACCTTTAGAATTGTTTGGTTGGTCATAGCTCCAAAGGGACCATTGATTATTGAAACATTTTCTTGTGATCTCATCATCATAATGAGAAAAACTTTTTTATATAGTTCGTTTCTCTCATACCATTTAGTATTGTAAAGTGCCATAGAAATTCCAAAACTCTAAAATATGTCGGAAATAACCTCCATTTTAAACAGCCATATTAAATTATGTCCAAAAAATTATTTGTTTTCAAGAAAATTAAGTGGTAAATAATTAAATTTTCCAAACATTTGGCAACGTTGAAACAACAGGAATACGAGCGCACGTGGACAGCAATTGATTCATCAAATTGTTATTATTTTTAACTTAATAACGCTTTCAGTACATTACATTAACTCAAAAAATGGCAGGACTTACCGATACGTGGCGATACACACCACCAATATCCACTATTATCGCTTACTTATTTAAAATGATGCGATTCACCAAAAAAATTATTATAAACAAGTTTTCCTTCTTTCTTTTTTTCTTTTCTTTTTTTATTCCTTTTTACTCCCAAACTATGTACAAATGATGGCAGCACACCCGGAAGTAAAATGTTCTGTAAAATACCCTCCATTCGGATCTCCGGGCGAGGGGTGCATCCGGGAGGCCTTCGTCAAGAAGTTTAATTTCTTTTGCAGATATATGTGGGCTTAACACCACTCCGTTTAACATCACTTTCAGTCATCTAAGCACCACATACTGTTTCTAACGGAAACTCAAATAAGTTTTAAATTTTTAACCAGCCACCTTCTCTTCTCAGGCTACGAGCTTAATTCGTCTTTTCGCTCACATGGTGGCGTATGTGCTTACGTCCGCAACGATCTGGCTTGTCCTCGAGTTTCCAATCTTGGATCCGGTAGGCCCGATATCCTTTGGCTCAAACTTTCCCTTAGGTCTAAATTTATCTGCTGTTTGTACCGGTCCCCATCTAATAATTCCTATGTCGAATTCTTTGGCTTTCTTTCAACAATGATCGATAGCGTAATTTCTTAGTTTCCATCGGCTGAAGTAATCGTGCTGGGCGACTTTAATGCCCATAATAAGGATTGGTTGGGCTCTTCAAAAACTAACTCCCAAGGCAGAGCAGCCGAAATCTTCGCAGTCAGTAACTCTTTTACCAACCTTATTATGAAACTCACCTACTTTCCTAGAGTCCCAAATCATAGTTGAAATCCCCTAGATCTCTTTCTTACCACCAACCCCGAACTCTATCAAGCATCTGTCACAGGTCCCCTAGGTCGCTCAGATCATGGCTTAGTTACTATATCTTACCCTGCACATCCCGAGGTAAATGAATGCATGCCACCACGCACCGTATGGTACTACAACTCAGCCGACTGGGATGGTCTAAGGGACTTTTTCGCCACCTACCCCTGGGATTCCATCTGCTATTCTTTACGTGATCCTTCTGAAATTAGTAATCAACTAACTCAGACCAGATTCAATTGGGCATTGAAACCTATATTCCATACACCATCAAGAACCCCAAACAATCCAATAACAAACCCTGGTTTTCCAAATCTTGTGATAAAGCTAGAATTTTAAAAGTTTAGGCTCACAAAAGTTTCTGCAGGATCCTAGTCCAAAAAACCGACAGGCCAGCATTGAAGCAAGAAACTACTACAATCATACAATTTCTGAAGCCAAAGACTCCTTCGACAATCGTATTAAACACAAAGTTCTTTCTTGCTCAAATGGCAGCAAATCTTTTTGGTCCTTTGCGAAAAACATAAGTAGAAATTTTTGTACTAGTTCTTTTCTACCAGTAACTTTGGAAGATGAAATTATTTCTACCGCTAAAGGAAAGGCAGAACTATTTGCTAAATTCACCCATTTCAATTCTCTCAGTTCTTTGTAAAGTAATGAAAAAATTAATTAATTCACAAATTCTATTTTCTTTCCTGAACCCATCACTAAACCTGATTTAAAAACAAACGCGGAGCGATACAAATATCTTTTTCGCAGAATCTTAATTTAATATTGGATTAGGGCGCCAAAAATCTCGTCCATTTTAATGCATCCAAATCACAGTCATGTTCGTTGTCGCGAAAAGAGTCATCAAATACTCATCCTTTACTTATGAGCGGCCAAGTTTTACAGAGCAAAGACACCTTCAATCTTGTAGGAGTCACATTTGAAAGTAACCTTAACTGGCATAAACACATTATATCTATACCCAGGGCAGCTTCAAAAAAGGTTGGATTTATCTTTCGAGCTTAAAAGTATTTTTGTCCTTCTAATTTATACACTTTATATGTGTACCAAATCCGACCTCCCTTGGAATAATGTTCTTATATCTGGGGCATGGCGTCCCCCACAACCCTAAGCATTCTGGATTCCATTCAAAGAAGAGCTATTCGTCTCTTTAATGATCCTTTACTTACAGAAGGGTTTCCTCTCTTGCCCATCGTCGGATTTATCGCTTTTTTATAGGTATCTCCATGGTTTCTGCTCTGAAATTGTCCAGTATAGTTCCTACACTTACGGTCCCCAACAGAGAAACTCGTGGTGCCACGCGTATGCATCCCTATACGGTCCAACTGGATAGGCCTCGAACTTCCCACTTTACTCGTTCTTTTATCCCTAGAGTTTCTAGAATGTGGAACCTGCTGCCCGCGGAGGTCTTTTCTTCCTCTCCAAATCTTTAAGTATTTAAGTCCCATGTCAACAAACTCCCTCTTACCTTGCTTAAAACACCCACGATTCTTTATTATTTAGGCTATTAGCCTTTATGGTTTGTCCAAACATAAAAAGTACAACATTCGTAATTTACTTAAAGTTACAGTTAAATGTTTTAGTAATCATAATACTCTCAAGTCTTTGGGAGTCCGTTACGAATGTTCTTCTAAGATACAAGTTACGACATCCGTTTTCTATTGCTTTTTTCTTTGTTGGCATATTTATTTAACGTGACGCTTTTCACATAAGCACTGGCAACATTGTGAAGTTATTTGAACTTGCAAATTGTGGACTTAATTTTAATCATCTTTAAAAATTATTTACAAAAAAACTATAACTTTGTTAAAATTTTAATTTTCCTGGGTTGGTGACGTATTTAACTATTATTATAAGTACCTTAGTGTCGTAAAATTTTGGCTAAGAAACCATTGCAATGGGCCTATCCGTAAATAAAAACCTTTCTTTCGTATCGCACTAATACAGTAATACATACTAAAAATAAAATGTTACTTTAATTTCGGTAAACATTACTTGCATTATTATATGCAAGAAAGTATCAAACAATTTTTTCTCGACATACCTAGGTATTTATTGTTTTGCCTACCAACACCATGTCGCGTACAACGTTGCCGATTTGTATGTCCGGTTTTCTTTGGAAAATTGTATTTAATAAGCAAGAAAAATGTTGTTTTAAAGACAGTTAATTAGGAAATAAAAAGTTCAGATTTTTTTTCTCCTATAAACGGATGATTTTTGGACATATATTATAAGAAACTTTTTGCTTAGAATAATGCAGGAATCACATCTTGAAGTTACGAACATTACTTGCTTAACACTTGTGTATTATTGCAACAGTAAGACATTATTTTAAGTTGTCCTTAAAAAGCATTGTCCTCACTTAGTAACATGTTGCTGATACATCTTGAAAAAACAAATAACTTGTTCTTTTTTAAAAAAACATGTTAGATAACATTGTTGGTAACAGTGGTAAGAAGCAAACCGCGTCCTCACTTGCTACTTAACACTGTTATCCACAATGTTATCTAACATGTTTCTAAAATTTTATAAAAAGCAACAAGTTACTTGTTTTTTTTTTTAACATGTATCAGCAACAAGTTTCTGTAACATGTTACCAAGTGAGGACACGGCTTTGGATAACATTGTTGTGTTGAGTAGCAAGGGAGGACGCGGTTTGAGTTGCTACTCAACACTGTTAACAACAATGTTATCTAACATGTTTTTTAAAAAAGCAACAAGTTATTTGTGTTTTCCACATGTATCAGCAACAAGTTTCGGCAACATGTTACTAAGTGAGAACACGGCTTAAAGTATATGTTAATAAAGTTTTTAAAAAACCAAACACTATACCTTGAAGACTTTAAATTTAGAAAAACACCTGAACAAAACATGTGTTAAATTTCTTTTAAATGTCAGTAACTATACTTTAAAAACGGTATCTCCAGAGGGTATAACAAGAGCAAAAACCTTGAATCGGTAGTCAGTTGATATTGGCACCTCATACAGGTTAGAAGTTCGATCTGAGGGCTCTGGTGGAGACTTGGGGTATCCATCGATAGTTAGGTCTAGGTAGACATGGGGGAAACCTTCAGTGGAAGTTTTGGGTCGTGGAGGTCCACTTTCGGGACCAAAGGAAGTAGGCTAAGAAGAGCTTAAAGATACCGTAGAGAAAAGTTATCGAGTTAGTTGATTAGCTTAAAGGGTCTTTGGGCGCAAAGTTAGATAAAACAAGGGGTTTCATTTGAATATTTGTGGGAGTACTGACCGCTCCGGATACACCAAATAGACCGAAATCGGACAACGGTCACAAGGGAAAAAGTCCAAGTTAGGATATTTATGCATACTTCGGTGAAGGTGTCCGAAAAACCAGGTGATGACCGCTGGCTAAAATTACTGACACCGGAAACGTGGAAATTGACCAACCTTCACTAGGATATGTCCACGTTTAACCTTAGAAAAATTAACCAAACAGGAGGTAAAAATCCAAAGAGGGACAACTCAGTAACCGGGATTTGACCAGGCAGTAGCTAGGGCAAGGTGTCCCCTAAGGAAAGACACCCGACAAAGGAAAATTGAAAAACGGTCAGAGCAGGAAATTAGGAAAATCTTGGGAAAAACATGGGGCTCGCCAGGACCACAGTTAAACGAGCTTAAACCCGCTCCGACCTATGGAAGAACCTACCACTACCGAAGAAACTCACACAGACGAGGCCAGAGGTACCGTGGGTGCCGGTCCAGTAAAGGCCACCAGTCCGGCTGCCCAAAACACGCGTCCAAAGCTAACGAAGGAGCTTGTCAGGGATAACAACAACGGCGCAATCCCTCGTACCCTAAAGAGCGGGATTAGAGTGTTTCGCCTCCTAGGGGGAGTTTAGGGGCTGCGCGGATATCAATTTACTTACCAGGTATTTTTCTTAATTTAAAGAGCTCAAAGTATAAACTACGCTGTACTAACCTGAACTTGAACTTCATTTGATAGCCATCCTATTATAAAGATTTGCAATGTAAGACACGTCAGGTATATACAAGGACCAATAAAGTCTTGAACAGTTCTTACCTAAAATTGATTACACTCTTAAAAAGTAATTTTTTTAAATACAGGGTGTTTATTTAAAAGTTACCACTCAGTTTTTTGCGTAAAGAGAAATCGCCGAAACACGTCAAGATATTTATTGAAGGAAAACGTTTTTTCAAAAAAATAGACGACGGCCCTTCAACCCCCTATCCACCCCAAAATTTTTAAATGGGAAGGGTGTGCTTCTTAATTTGAATTCCCATTTTCACTTTAGATCGCTTCTTTTTTCACATTAGGGATGTTCATTTAATAAATACATTGATGTTTTTGCGATGCATTAATCAGAACATATTGCATCGATATGTCACGATATATCGAATTAAAACATCAATGATTCCGATGTATCGAATAAAAACATATATTGTCAAAAACAGAAGTATAGGTAGTTAAACTATAGGATATGATGATATCTCTGTCTGTACCAAAGAGAATATAATCACTACCAGGCTGGTCTGTACTGCTGTGCACAAGGCATGCAATGACAGCCAGCAGTGTTGCCAACACAGTGTTAAGTTTCGAGCTAGGTAAATAAAAATACGGCATGATATTTTATTAAAATTGAAATGGATCTTACGAGATAAAAGAAAATCTAAGTGTTCATTTGATGCATCTTCCCAAGCAGCAAGCTGGCGTCTTATTGACGTCTCTTTTTGGTCATTTTTGGTCAGCAAAGACGTCATAAGATGACGATAAAATGACGTTAAATTGACCTCCATAAGTCACAGACAAAAGACGTCCCGTTAATGACGTCTTTAAGATGACGAAAAATTGACGCATATACTTTTTTTAAAGCTAAAATAATACGATATTTTATTTGAAAATTGAAATAGGAAAAAACTCCTTACTGCTTGCAATTTCCTTGCACTGCAAGATCGCATCTCTCGGGACACTCTAACCTGGAGATGCAGATTTTTACACTAGTCAAAGATATTTCTTTCAAAGCTAGTTGAGATCACTAACCACAGACCGGTCTCGAACTATTTTGGTCTTATGGGCATAGACAAGATTATTATAAGGGGTCGGTGTATGCGATAAAAAGCGAATATGTTGAATAAACGTAGTAGTTTATTATCCATTACGCCATCTATAGGTAGAGTTTTTTTCTATTGAAATTTTGTAAAATTATTAGTTTTATTTTTCTGGCATATGATGTTTCGGTTGGATTTTGACACAAATCATATAATGTCACAAAATTTTTCTGGCGGGTTTTCTAAACATGACGTCATAAGATTTTTATGAGCTATGACAAAAAAATTTTGTCGAAAAGACGTCACTTCAACGACATCAAAACAACGTCATTAAAATGACGTCATAATTTTGGTCTGATGACGTCCTATGCAAGGTTAGTTTATATTTATAAGGTTGCGACATATAATCAACTTTTAGACGGTTCGAGGTCGGGGACGCAAGGAAGGGCACTCCACGGAGAAAAGTTGGCAAGCTGAGTAACATCAAAGCTGATGATCAATCCAGTGGCGTCTAGAATTTGCGCATTTCATTTTGCATTGTTGGAAGTGATATTTGTTGAAAGATGTAATTCCAAATGTTTTTTATTTAAAGTAAAAGAATTTACAACTTAATAATAATTAAAAACTGTTGTGTAAACGGTTGTTCTACTAATACAATAAACTGTATATCTCTGGCACTGAACAACTTGTCCGAAAATGAGATGTGACGGTATAACTCGTCAAAGCAATATGGCCGAATGTCGCGACCCTTTATAGACCGACTTTGGTCCTATAACGAAAAATGACCAAAAATTACTTTAAAATGACGTCTGCTTGCTGCTTGGGTTATGAAATACATCGATGTATCGTAAATTATCGAAAGTCACAGATACATCGGGCCGACTCGATGCATCGTATGGTAAATATCGATGTTTTCGATGCATCGATGTATTTCGAGCATCTCTACCTCACATTGCCTATGTGGTATGTTATTTAGCTAAATCTGTATGTGTATCACCCTGTTGGCCATTAGCACACTACGTAAGGTTTTATTAGTTTTTACAGTGTAGAAATGGATTATAGTAGTCTAACAAACTTACTGATAAAAGTAGAATTGCCACAGAAGCTAAGTTTAAAGCATTAATAATATAATCTAATAACATCAGATTGGTGGTACAGGTATTCACCTCTTGGACAAATCTAAAATTTAATTAGATTAATTAACAACCACAGCCATGGGCTGCCCTCTAGCACACATAATCCTAAACGTCTTAGTTTTGAACTACGGGTGGTAAAAATTAAAAAAAAAGTTTTTTTTTTAATTTTTAACACCCCGTTTTTCATAAGTTTGACACCCTGTATCTTGAGAACGAAAATTTGGGAAGCCATATTTATATGAACTTTTCTTTATATTTTTCAAGTAGAATCTGCCCTTATAGTTAGGGATTGATCCCTGGACCATTTTTCCAAATTTTCTAATTACACTTTTTTCTATTTTAAATATTAACTAAGCGCTGCAGAAAATTAAAAAAAAAAAAAAGTTATTTTTTAATATGTGGTAAGCTTTGATTTTCTTAAAGAAACAAGAAGTGATAAACTAAGTTCTAAAAACAACAATTCTTTAACCATCTTTGTAGTTGCAACGGTTTTCGAGATCTCTTAGTTTGGGGATCCCTGAACCATTTTTACTATTCTTTACTAACAAGCTATTTTTTTGTGAGTAGCTTTATTTGGACGAGACGCCCAACTATTTTCCTGTCAATAATTTTTGTTGGTGGTACCTACAGGGTAGCACCAATTAAATGTGTTGGTTTGAAAGATATTAAAAATGTATTACAAATAGGGATTTTCACTGTTAATTTTTAAAATAATTATCCTACAAAATGTAAGGTTTCATCAAAGAGTCCCTTGCCACCAAAAGTATGGTTATCGATGTCGTAAGAAATTACCACCAACCAGCTGATTTTTTTCTGTTCATTAAATAATATTTATATAATTTAACACCCACATCGTCCTACAAATTGCGAGGTACGTCATCCCGGTTTTTTGATATTTATCAAATCAACATATTTAATTTCTGCTACCCCTGTATGCTACCACCAGGGAAAATTGTTGTAAGGAAAAAGTTGGGAGTCTCGTCAAATTGAAGCTACTTATGAAAAATAAGCTTGTTAGTAATGACTTGGAAAAATGGTCGAGGGATCCCTAAGTATTAGATTTTCCTAACGACATTTTGTACCACCCTGTATAATTGCTTACCTTAACAGAAATAGGTGTTTTAAATAAATCTTTTTAAAACACTTAATCCATTATTTATGCCTTCATAAT
The DNA here is from genome assembly GCA_014170235.1 of Listronotus bonariensis. Taxonomy (NCBI): domain Eukaryota; kingdom Metazoa; phylum Arthropoda; class Insecta; order Coleoptera; family Curculionidae; genus Listronotus; species Listronotus bonariensis. Next base: position 46,181 of record JACEGR010005286.1, read on the forward strand.
CATTACACAGATCCAGCTTCTTAATTTCAAGTTGTAAACCTTTAAATTGGGTGCCGATAAATTTGAGAACAGTCATCATCACCACATTTATAGTAGAATACGCAAGAGCAAGCAGGTGAACCCAAAACACACTCAGCATAAAAGTTGAAACCATATGTTCACTTTCATTAAATGGCATCCAAACTGGATACATAAATGAATATTCAATTTCTTCGTTTTTGCTTAAGTGAATTGATTTTTCGGCTAAGAAATATTTAATACAACTTGCTAAATAATAGTTTAGAGCAAAAATACCAGGAAGTAGAAAAGAGCAAAATTAATTCTATTGCCAAATGTGTTCTCTTTGTTGCGTAGCATAATAATATCTTCATCAAAAGAATTTTTCAGTTTTTCATCTTCCTCTATCATAACTTTAAACAATTTGACAATATTATTTTTCTTTAAAATAATAATTTTCGTCAGCAATACAATAGTTGTGATAACAATGGATATATTGTAAAACAAAACGTCCGAGTTAGCACCAATTGTGATTAGTTGAAATAACTTAATAATTAATTGAAAAACAAAAATCAGGAACGCTCCTTGATTGATTAGTGGATACCAATAATGGAAAATGTTTCTCATATGGTTGTTAGTTAATTCTTTTCTCCATATTCCTGCTACTATTAGTAAGGGCATTATCCGTTTTACTTGTCCATTTTCGTTTCTTGTATTATCAGTGGATTTTTGTTTTATGTCCATTTTGTCTAAATTTAGGGTGGTACCTAAATAACGGGTCAACATTCAAGTAAAGAATTGCGAAGTTAAAATATTGCGATTTAATTAAACTTAACTTAGTACAAAAGTTGATATTAACTGTGATTCGGGATGTCAAAGTTCAAGGGAGGAAGTCCATGTAGACGCCTCAAAATCGGTCATTTTTGAAACATATTTTTAAGGGTGATAAAATATTTATATTGTTTTGAAGCTTTAAAACAACTTTATTTAACTCTTCGAGAGTACATTTTTTTAATTAAAAATGGCGGCTCAGGATCATTTCTTGCGGGCAGCTTACGGCGCGAGGTCCAAAACTGCTTTATTTATCAATCTTAATCTATCGATTTAAAACAAAAAAAAAGTGTTTTTTTTTCATGGCATATTAACGGAAAGAATAAAACTATAAAATTAAAAAATATATATAAAGTTTATTATAAAATTAGCGTTTGAGAAAAAGTCAAAATTTAGGGCTATTTTATTGACATTTTTAACCCCCAAAATGTAATTTATCAACGCGAAACATCTGAAATTTTAGGTTTATCCTTCCGATAGTTATATAGAAAAAGACCGCACCAAACTTCCAACAAATCGGTCAGTAGAGAGTGCGACGATAGCGCGAGCGGATCTCTTGGGACGCTTGTGCGCGCAGACTGAAGTTAGCTACAGGGCCTAGCGCCCAAGTTAGGCAACCCGGTGCGCGCAGACTGAAGTTAGCTACAGTGCCTAGCGCTTCGGCAACCCGCCTAACCGATCCGTTCCCAACCGATCCGTTCCCAACCGGTCCGTTCCCAACCGATCCGTTCCCAACCGATCCGTTCCCAACCGATGCGTTCCTAACCGGTTCGTTCCTAACCGGTTCGTTCCTAACCGACCCGTTAGGTGGGTTGCCGAAGCGCTAGGCACTGTAGCTAACTTCAGTCTGCGCGCACCGGGTTGCCTAACTTGGGCGCTAGGCCCTGTAGCTAACTTCAGTCTGCGCGCGCAAGCGTCCCAAGAGATCTGCTCGCGCTATGGTCGCACTCTCTACTTCGGTCGATAACTTCTTGAGTTATAACACGAGCAGTTTTTAAAAATACAGTTTTTAGATAATCGCGTTTACAGTTTTAGTACAGGAAAATGACTAGTATTGGTTATCAGCAACTTAGGTTAAACACCATGCAGAACTTTTATAAAGAATAACTTTTTTCGTAATATTAATAATATAAAAGTTTCCCATATGTAGAGAATACGCTGTATATACTTAAATAATAACTATAATATATAAGAGTATTTCCAGTTATTGGACAAAAGAAATATTTTATCATTATAATGAAAAGAACCCTTTTATATAAAGCGCTCTGACTATCTGGCTCGCTACTTTACAGTTCGCACTCCGGCCTGCTCCATTATAGTTGCTATAACTTCGTGAATATTTGAGATTTTTTTCCATTGTCACCACACTCTCAACATACTATATTTTCAGATTATTAAAAAAAAAAAACGATTTTTTTGAAAAATTTTACATGGACTTCCCCCTTAAAACTTATATTGTTATTATTTTCTTAATACACTTCTGGATAAAAAAAACCGGACAAACAAAATTTTGTTCAAATTCAGTCTTAAATAACTTTTTGATTTTTTGACAGGTTTTAAATATCTTTTGGTCCAGTTGTTGCTTCTTTCATCAATATTATTATTTATTAAGGGGATTGCAAAAAGTTTTATAGGATTAGGTGTTATACATGGAAGAGCCAAACGTTATATTTTGACCCAAATTTTCAAACACCCTCTGGAACAATTTAACATTTTTTACCAGTGTATTGAAGTGGCTCGCGGATGATAATTCAGCGTTGTGATTGGCGGAGAAAGTATTTTAAATTTGTACTAACCAATCACAACGCGAGCGTAAAACCGCTCACTCTCCGTTATTTGACAGACCGATCTGCTGTTTTGCAGACCGGTCTGTTGTCTGATAGACTGGTCTGTTGCTTGACAGATTGGTCTGTTGTTTGACGGACTAATCCATTGTTTGACAGATAGGTCCGTTGTTTGACAGACTGATCTGCTGTTTGGCAGACCGGTCTGTAGTTTCGTAGACTGGTCCGTTGTTTGACAGACCAATATGCAGTTTAACAGACCAATCAGCAGTTTGGCAGACCGGTTTGTAGTTTGGCTAACTGGCTAACAAAAATCGTCGGTGGGTGCGTCCAAGAGGCTAACCATTGCCGGGGCACCAGAACACGAAGGCCACTAAGGCAATAAGGAAGCTGATAATTTGGCAAAGGAGGGGCTGGCAGGACAATGGTAGCCCCCGAGCCCTACTGGTCTGTTGTTTGACAGACTGGTCTGTTGTTTGGCAGATTGGTCTATTGTTTGACATACTCTTCTGTTGTTTGACAGACTGGTCTGTTGTTTGACACACTGATCCGTTGTTTGACAAACTGGTCCGTTGTTTGACAGACCGATCTGCTGTTTGGCAGACTGGTCTGTTGTCTGATAGACTGATCTGTTGTTTGACAGATTGGTCTGTTGTTTGAGAGACTGGTCTGTTGTTTGACAGATTGGTCTGTTGTTTGACATACTGTTCTGTTGTTTGACAGACTGGTCTGTTGTTTGACTGACTGATCCGTTGTTTGACAGACTGGTCCGTTGTTTGACGGACCGATCTGTTGTGTGTGGTCTGTTGTTTGACAGACTGATCCGTGGTTTAACAAACTGGTCCGTTGTTTGACAGACCGATCTGCTGTTTGGCAGACTGGTCTGTTGTCTGACAGACTGATCTGTTGTTTGACAGATTGGTCTGTTGTTTGAGAGACTGGTCTGTTGTTTGACAGATTTGTCTGTTGTTTGTGCTCTATAGAATTCTACACCTCGCTGTCTATCGTAGATTTCCACTCAAGAAGTCGATAATTGCACTTTTTGGTACTTTGTGTCACAACTAAACATCGAAAATGTCTATATGTGTACTAATACTTCTCTGTCCGTCATGCCAAGTAAGGTCATATATTAGATCATGGATTATAAGGAAATCTCAAGACTGATGGACAAGAACACCAGGACAGCGTCTTGCAAAAGTATTTATCAAGGCTTCCCCTCCAGAATTTACAAAAGTCCTTCTGAATTACAACCGGAAGGCAGTAAGAACAATAGTGGGTCAATTAACAGGTCATTGCAGACTGGTAGAAGAAAATCTATGCAGGTTCTGCCAGGAGGAGAAAGAAACCGCAGAAAAAGTACGGTACTACTGTAAAGCACTTTGTCGTCTGCGTTTTACAAAGCTGTGTGAACAAAACCTAAGGCGGCAAGATTTACCAAGGAGCCGGTTTCAAGCTTGTGGAGTCTGATTATAATAAACGGACTTGAATAGCGTGCTCTAACCTATGGACGGAGGACACACAATAAACCTGAGCAGGTTGCAGTGATAGAGGATATACAATCCACCTCCTAATCTAATCTAATCTTATGTCAAAAAACCCCTAAAGACCGAGTTTTATTACAATATTTAAAAGATTAAATAATATTGAAATAATTAAAAAATATTTTTGTAAACTGTAATAAACTGTCTTAAAATAATAATAAAAAATGTTTTACCTTTAATATAAAATTAAATCACTTTTAATTTTAAATATTTTTGTAGCACGAGAAAAGAGAATATAAAAAGGTTAAACTTTTCTTGATATTTTATACATTTGTTCTGCTTAAAAAATGATTTCCTTGTAAGTAACAATAGATAATAAAAGACATTTTTAACCAATTATTTAAATGAGTAATTATGTTATTAATATTAATTAACAATTTAGATAGGGGAGGGTTGAGCGAGAGTATGGAAAAAGTAATTCAATATTAAAGTGTGCGTTTTAAAACTTACAACGGCTATATATTCTAAACCACGGCAAATATCAAAAAATAAAAAAATACCATTTTTATAACACCCTAGGGGAACATAAATGACGTATTTTTCGAAACACCTCTATCAACCCCATAAGCTGCAGCGTATAATCATACTTTACTATTCATAAAGAGTACCAGAAAATGTTCAATTAAATTAAAATACAAATAATTAAAAATTATTAATAAATTAAAATAATACTTTATGTAAAGCTATCCCGCTCCCATAAGAAGCTCTGGTTAGTTCTGTTGCATAATCGCTTAATAACCAAGACTAGTTGCTATGACTTTCCTTCTCGACAAAAATTCAGGATGGTGTTATAAAAACGGTATTTTAATTTTGTTGTCTTTATCAGTTCTGGCACTAAATCATTTTGTTTTATAAAATATGTATACACGTCATGCCAACTTGACGATTTTAATTGAATATAAGTCGTTGACCACTAGCATGTAGAGATTAGACAGAGAGCGCCTAAATCAAAACCTTCCACAATGGAACGACGCAACGATCTCGCTTTAGACTGTCACCATGTTATGGTAAAAGGGGACGTTACAAACATAACCTATATTTTCGGACAAATATAAAAATTGAGCGCTCCTTTTTTATCTTCTTTAATCTCTGATAACTTTCTAATTATATTTTTTAAAATTAAAAGTCATAACATTTTTTCATAAAAAAATTGTTGGTAAATATTAACATTTTGAAAAACCGTTTTGAGAATTAAATACCTGAATTTCATAATCAAGTGAAAAATGGGGGTTCCACTTGACGTAATCTTGCTCTATGTCTATTTGGTGTCTTTTCACTAAAGGAGGATTATTTTACTCTAGCTTCACCTGCTTATGTTGAAAAAAATAATAAAAATAAGTTAATTACTTCCACCATATTAATTGTTAATTTAGAAAAAGGAAATCCACTACCTCGCAATTTTTTTAATTGTAGGGTAATAAAAGTGAATAATTACATAATAACAAAGTGTTTTTAATCTAGTTTAATTTTTTACTGGCTCCTTTAAGCCAAGTCGTTTTGAAAAAATTATAGAGCAGACTCTGTAAATTATAAAACGTGTAAAGAATATACAGGTTATTCGTAAAATGTAATGCCAAACTACTATGGTCGAATACACTCAGCAAAGTAAGAAAAAAGTTCATACAAACATAGTCCCTGGGTCAATAATAAAGTGGCCTTCATGATACAAACACTTTTAAAACCTTTTTAGGGAAGTTCCTTTTGAAGCGTCTAAGACGAATATTCATATTGCCATATATGGAAGGCGCGGCGCTTTATCCCAGCCTGTCAATATCAAATGTTTTGGGTGTCGGACTGGGCGAACGCGTCATTTTTTGGTACTCTTTATAAATAATAAAATATAATTTTTTCTAAAAGGGGTGTTGCCCTTTGGGATTTTAAAGTGACTGGTGGTGCAGCTTAAGGGGTTTATAGAGGTTTTTCTGAAAAATACGTCATTTATATTCCCCGAGTATTATAGAAATGGTATTTTTTTCATTTTTTGATATTTGCCGTGGTTTCAAAAATAATAGCAATTGTAAGTTTTAAAAAACGCACCCGGTATTATTTTATTTTCGGCAAAAACTGGCTATTCATCTTTTTTAAATACACTATGGTATCACAAATTATCAGAATACCCAGATGCGAAACTAAGCGTGTTCGTTGAAATCTCTCACCACTATGGTCCCTCCCACTGCGTGGTGGATATACACCCCACGATTTAGTACGTGACCTAATGCTCATCTAGGTGTCAGTTAGTCCCATACTTTTGTGGTATAGAACGTGAGCATAAGTTAGTTAATTGTGTTTAGTTGTTTGTGAACTTTTATGTTTTTATTATTAAAGTGTAAGTATAGTGTCTTGTTAAATTTTTTTATCGTTTAATATGGGATATAATCTGTTCCTCCAACACCGGGAGCGGATCACTTTTTAGATTCCCAAAGGGCCACTATTATTTTAAAACTATATAACATAAATACAAAGCTTTTACAAATTACTTAGATATGTTACTAAAGTTATTGATATTAATAAGTATATGCCTAAACAGAGGAAAATATTTACTTATAGCCGTACTGCCATTTAAAAGGCTATATTTCAAATTTAAAAATGAGGTGTTTTTTTAGTATTTAAAAAATTACATACTTCCAAATAAAAAAAACAAATCAATTAGGTTTGGGTATTACTAAGGCAACATCTGCATTGCTTCAAAATATTGCGTCGGGGTTTCTTTAGAAACTTGTGTTAATCGGCTTTCAATGATTATGTTTCAATCCCCAGTTACACAAAACTTTTTAATACACAATTAAGCTAAAAAAACGGAATATCATTAATTAATTTAATAAGCCGTTTTTAGGCAAGGTTTTTGTTTTTAAATGACTCTTTGTTAAACATTCTAAACCCCCATAAGTTTAATCGTTTTTCAAAATGTTTTGTGCAACCAGGTATAGACATGTTATTACAGGTTGATCCAAACGTAACATCTACTAACAATATTTTACCGTTCAAAAAATGGGTAAAATTTTTAGTTTGTAAATTCCCAATTGGTGTATTATTCTTTTGTTCCGTTTTCCACACATAAAGAAAGCTGCATAATTAGTTACTATAAAAGTCTATCTCTCGTTAGCGCCTTGGTGCGGTTTAACCTTTACAAATTTAAAATATTACGATCCTTACATTGGTGCAGATATTCCATTTATTCTTTCTCAAGGTCATAGAAACAAGTAAGTGTAATTTGCCGCACTTTCGCATCTATATATTCTGATAATTTGTGGTATTATTTGATTTTACTCGAACTTCTTTACGACCAACGAAAAGCACTTTTCAAAAACTTTCAGTAGAGATGCCGCATAAGGAGTGTTGCCATTTAAGATTTTAAAGTGACTGGGGGTGCAGCTTAAGGGGTTGATAGAGGTGTTTCGAAAAAAACGTCATTTATGGGGAATATTAATAACGAATTTTTCGAAATAGTTCGAGTATTAAAAAATGGTATTTTTTAATGTTTTTGTATTTTATGTGGTTTAAAAAATAATGGCACTTGCAAGTTATAAAAAACGCATCCTGTATTATTTTATTTTTGGCAAAAACTGGCTATTCATCTTCTTTTAAATGCACTATGGTATGGTTCTAGGCTGTTCAACGGTCTGCCACCTTTCAGTGAACACACTATATTTACGTCTGACAAGAACGAGGTGGTAACAATTAATAAAAAAGGCGACAGGTGTAACGCCAGTAGTGGAACGAAATTTATGCGGTAACATTTGTGCTTTTGGGATACGAATTCCGTTTGATAAATAGGGCTTTTCTTTCCTATTCTGCAGTAAAGTTAGACACGGGATGCCTAGTTGTCTCGATTTGTGATGAATCGTATTTGGAGGAACTTTATGAATAATTTTACTTTGTCATTTGTTTTCTAGTTTAAAGTTCGAAAAGTTAATACTGTAAAAGAACTATCGCATATACAGGTTCTCCTCCAAGTTAAGTCATTTATTTAAAGGGGTTATATACAGTTAGAAGGCCGAAAAAGCGAATTTTCCAGAATCTTTCTGAGAAAACTTTTAAATTTATTATTCTAAAAATTTGTACACATATTATGGTATCTTTTAACTGTATTTTAAGACTTAGTATTAGTAAAAATATTTATTTGGAAAGGAGCTATAGCTGATCTCCGAGAACTCCTCTCAAAATGATGTTTTGCGGTGACCACTATATCTCGGAACTAGATTCTCTGAAATTATAAAACCAAACAGGTTTTGTGAAAGTAATGGTAAATCTAGTAATTAATCGGGGAAATAGGCAATTTTTTTTTGACAAAATGACGGTTTTTCAAAAAATTAAATTGGCTTTTTGACCAAAATTTCGGCCTTAAACTGTTTATAAAAACAAATTTTATCAGTGAGAAAAAATCTTCGATTAATTACTAAAGAATATATTAGAGAAGCTCGTGTTAAAATTTAAGACTAATCGGTTAAGCCGTTTTCGAGTAATGTTGCTCACCGACTTTAAAAACTTCATTTTGAGAAAAACGAGTTTAAAGTTTGAAAAGCACTTAAAAGCTCTCTGAAACGCTTTTTAAATTTGCGTGAAACTTTAAAAATATTCACCGAAATTATATGAAATTTTCTGTGTGTATTCTTAAATATACCAGGTGTTGCTTCGTCGAGCGGGATATAGGGAATCCCATGTAAATTTTGAAGTGGGCCAATATTGGCTCCCTAATTATTTTAGAAGAAAATATTATTAGGATTTTTTAAAGAGCACCAAAAGTTGAACCAGGGATATAGTAATCGAAGAGTAGCGGACATGTTTGCAGCCTATTTTCCCAATAGGCCAATACCAAGTAAATCGACAATAAAAAGTTTGAAACTACAGACACAGTAATTAATAATTGCAAATGTGAAGAAAATCGACGTGATCTTTCGCCAAACGATTTTTTTCTGAGGGGACATATAAAAACTAAGCTACCCATAAAAAATATGAAAATTTAGTCCAGCTAAGGAATGCTATTTCCGCTGAATGTGCCAGAATATCGATGTACCAACAAGCCAACGTAAGAAATGAGTTTTATAATCGTTTGGGTTATTGTCTGGCAGTTAATGTAGGAATATTTGAGCATTTGATTAAATCCTGATATTTTCGTCATAAATTGATTTCTAAATGTAGAAAAATTTGTTTTATTGTCTTGCGTAACTGTGAGTGCATGTATTGGAATTAGCTGTAAACTAAAATGAAATCCGAGGATTCATTTTGAAATTCCCGTATAAAATTGTTCAGTTTTGGCAATGACATTATAAATGAATGATCTAAATTGTCACTGATAAATCGATATGGTGTCTTTATTATTGATTTCTAGAGTACAGGGTGCATAATGAGATACTACGTTGCAGAAGTATTAAGCAGTTAACTCTTTACTGGTTGGTTGAAAAATGCTCAAATTTTCATTTTGGGTGGAACTTACTGTGCTCTTCAATAAATCCTAATAGCATTTTTTTCTAAAATAATTAGGGGAGCCAATATTTGACTACTTCAAAATTTACATGGGATTCCCTATGTCCCGCCAGACCGAGCAACACCCGGTACCTATGTACATTTAGAAAAAAAAATATATTTTTTTTAAATTCTAACTGTATATAACCCATTAAATAAACTACTAACCAGCTAATTTTTTCGTTGATTAAATATTATTTATATAATTTAACACCCACATTGTCCTACAAATTGCGAGGTACTTCATCCTGGTTTTTTTGATATTTATCAAATCAACTTATTTATTCTCTGCTACCCCTGTATGCTACCACCAACGAAAATTGTTGTAAGGAAAAAAGTTGATCGTCTCGTTAAAATGTAGCTACTCACGAAAAATTAGCTTGTTAGACTAAAAACTAGTTACAAAGATGCCACAAGCGTCATACGAATAAAGACGGCAATCAACTATCGCTGTATAAACGCGTCGTTTACATCCATCAATTTTAGGCGAAGAACAAATTCTAAAACGGTATTTACCAATCGGTTATGTTGACGTTTAAACAATGTATTATACGTCAAAGTTGTCACCAATTATTACCGTGGTTATAATTGGTTGAACGCCTAAAATTGATGATCGTGTGCGAGCAACAAAAAGGAAAATAATTGAAAGTGAGATAGAAGTGGCGACGCCGTGCCATTTTGTCTACTGGCAAGAACTTTTAGTAATGTATGGTAAAAATGGTCCAGGGATCCCTAACTATAGTAAATAATGTCAATGTACGCTGGTTTACACATACACGTGGCGAAGAGAACCGTCATTTCAAATCTGAACCAAAATTGAATTCCGTTTGACAAAAAATCACCACAGTCTCTAAGATGCCTACTTGTCTCGATTTGTGATGAATTGTATTTGGAGGAACTTTATGAATATTTTTTCTTAGTTTGTCATTTATTTTTTGGTTTAAAATCGGGGACTCTTTTTAAGTTGGAAAAGTAAATACAGTAAGAAAGATCTATTACAAAATACAGGGTCTTCTCCAAGTTGGGTGATTTGTTTTAAACTAGCCGACCCGTGCCCACATCGTTGGGCGTTAATTATATTTTTCTCTGAAATTTTTGTTCAATCATAATAAAATATAGCCTGTAGCTTTCTGATTGTAAAATAATTTTCATAATTGGTTCAGTATTTCCGAAAATGAGCCCTTACAAACAAACAATCAAAATTACAAATTTCACCTCTTTATTTATAATATTAGTATAAATGAATATCGAAAAAAATCTACCAAAAATAAGTAAATTCGTTGCTTCTTTCTTATATACTTTTGTAAAAAAAAAAATCTGCATCCGTAGAGAATTCCATTTGATAAATGAAGCTTTTTTCTATTTCGAAGTAAAGTTAGGCACGGGATGCCTAGTTGTCTCGATTTGTGATGAATTGTATTTGGAGGAACTTTATGAATAATTTTTTCTTAGTTTGTTATTTATTTTCTATTTTAAAGTTTGTGAAATTAATACAGTAAGAAAGAACTACTGCAAATACAAGGTCTTAACCAATTTAAGTCATTTATTTTAAAAAGCTTATAGAACTAGTCAATCGAGTCAATTTACTCTTGCTCATACATAGGGATGTAAAATTACCGGTAATTTAAAAATTGGTAATATTTCTTATATTTGAGCAACCTTGACTGGCATAAACATATTGTATCTATAGCCACGGCAGCTTCAAAAAGCTTTGATATCTTTTCACCATGTATGGTCCCAAAGCCGATCTCTCTTGGAATATAATTCTCTCTCATATCTGGGGCATGGCGTCCCCCACAACCCTCAGCATTCTTGATGTCATTTAAAGAAGGGCTGTTCGTCTTATTAATGATCCTCTACTTACTCAAAGGCTTCCTTCTCTTGCCCATCGTCAAGCTGTGGGGAATTAATCGCTTTCTTATAGATATTTCCATGACTTCTGCTTCTAAAGACCTCGCCTGCGGCTCGGGATAATTTTCAAAATATTCGTGGCTTTAAAAAATCTCCGGAAATAAATTTAGCACTGGTGGTATAACAAGTAAAAATGTAATTTTCTTCAAGAATATAAATTGGTCGAAGGTTCAAGATTGACTGATTCCCAGATTTTGTATAAAAATGCAACAATTGTGGAAAAATCAATAATTTTAATGATGCACCTCTTACTGTTCATATTAAGAGCTGAAAATTTCAGGATATTTTTCTTTTGTCGTTATGAACAATATTTTTACAGTACCGTTAAAAAAATGTTTTTTTGTCTCAGTCGAGCCTATAAACCTATTTATTAAGGACAAAATCAATAATAATTAAGGTTTACCTTTCTTTTACCGAATGCAATTGATTTTCCGACAAAGAATTATCGATGGCGTTTACTATATCTGTTAAATTTAAATCGTATTTTACAAATACCACCTTATTTTCGAAATGCCATTTATCACACGTTCGAATGCAAATCGAAACGCGACGCGTAGTTTCCATTTAAACTTCCATTACCAAAGGTAAAGGGAAGTAAGTTCAAACACTCCGTTATTCAAACAGAAATTTAAAGGATTAACGCTAACGTCCCGCATACATTACGCGTTGCTGGGAAACCCTCAAAGGTCTTTGATTATCGTTTTGTTAAATTTAAGAGAAAATAAAGCGGGCGCACGATTGGGATTTGCATTATTTTTTGTCTAAAAATTGAGACACACTAAATAACCCACATTTAGGGTCTCCGCAAATGGGTCGGTAAAACAACGACGAAAACGCGATTTTTACAGGCATCAACAGCACGTAGGCGTATTAGCGTGTCCGATCTCAGCAATTTACGTCCTTTAGTAAACAAATGCAATACAGAACCGTTTTGTATTTTGTCAACACTGTGTGATTCATATTGTGATTGTGTATGGTTTTTACACGAAGAAATTAGTGTTAGGTCAAAAAAATTTGTACAAAAGATGGATTTGTTTAATATTAGATTTGTGGACGAAGTTAAAAAATATCCTGTACTTTATAATTATACTTTAAAAAGAATATTTGCAAAAAGATTACACAGAAAGAGCTTGAAATGAAATCTCAAAACACGTCAACCTGACAGGTAAAAAAAATATTTTATTTTTTGTTTGTAAAATTATGTTCAGTAGGATTCTGGTTTTTGGGAACTTATCTTAGAGATCTTTATTATGGCACTCTTTGACCCAGTGGGATAATCCAAAGGGGTAGTTTTTGCCCCGTCGCAGTCGTGTTCGGGGAACACCAGTGGTCTCCGATCGACATATGATTTCATTGACTGAGAATATAGTAAAAGTTGACCATTAATCGTATGCTCGTCTCTGTACGGTTATCGCCACTTCAAACACGAATATATGCGTACATCCTGTCGAAAGCTTGTCGAATCTCGGTCTCGTCGCTGTTTTACCGACCCATGTGCGAAGTGCCTTAGATCCGCAGTCGCTTGAAACAATTTTAAGATTTTTACGACCTTGATAACAGATAATAACAGAATAATTCACTTCAGAGTAAAAAGCGTGGGGTGCATTTTGCTATTTTTTCATAACTTTTCCCTCATAAATATTTACAAATGAAATAATTATAACATTTAATATATTAAGCACCCCACGCTTTTATTCTAAAGTGAATTATTCTGTTATTATCTTAAATTTTATTATAATTCTATTTTGAGGTATATAATTATGATTCATTGTTTGACCTTTTATTACTGTAATACCTACAAAATCTTTGTAATGAAAAATTATTTTCTAATTTTTAGTTCGGTTGCATATAAAATAATGTTTTTTAGTTTTTTTAAACTATTATTTATTTTTCATTTTTAGTTCGATATATCAATAAGTTTTCTGCGGACATGTGATATTGAAATGTTTCACGAACTATTTCGTAATCTAATCATTTCATTTAAAGCTTCATTGTTACATGGGGTTTCAGAACGCAACTACTCCGAACAAGTTTCTGTCAGCCTTATGCTGAGAGTACGTCCGAAACTGCACACATGTGCAGATCGCGCACTAGCTCTTTCTCTGTTACTCTCCTACAGAAAATCTATAAAGGAATTTATTTATCCTGGCGATCCTAATTAGAATAACGGGATACTGTTTGCAGATTATTGCATTGTCATGGGTCCTTGATACGTGTGCAAAGTTTCAAAGAAATCAAATCGCTGGAAGTTGGTGAAAATTAAGCTTAAAGATTCCGTTACATACATACATACATACAACCCAAGCTAATAAAAGTGTGTTAAAAATAAAAAAAATTAGGATGGCCGCTGCCACAAAATGGCGAATTACATATTTTCCACAACTACCTCAATATAAAATGAGTGAGTTCTGGTTACTTATTTATATTACAGGATTTTTGTATTCGATCTAATTCTGTTAATTACCCACAACTATAAAAAATTTAGATAGCTATAGGACTAGTAATAAATTTCGATAATCGTGGCGCCCCATATTTTAACCTAAATTTAAAAAAGTAAAAATTTTCTCAACACCCTTATTTTTCAAATGGGATTTATTGCCGGAGGTTTTATGAATAATTCGGTGTAAATGGCGCGTTCGTATCGACTAAAGTTTGTATTTGGAAAGTTTATTTAATGAGATGAATAGCATTTTTATTTCTATTGACAGACCAATTAAAAGAATATTTTTATCTTATTAATTGACGATTTAAAGTAGTTAAAAGATTTATAGAGTCGAAAAGTCCGTATTGCATGGGAACTTTTTATTATTAATAATTAATAGTTTAAAAAAACTAAAAAACACGCTTTTATATGCAATCGAACTAAAAATTAAAAAATAATTTTTCATTAAAAAAATATTTTCACTTCATAGTAAAAAGCGTGGGGTGCATTTTACTATTTTTTCATAACTTTTCCATCATAGATATTGGCAAATATAATAATTATAACATTTAATATATTAAGCACCCCACGCTTTTTACTATGAAGTGAAAATATTTTTTTAATGAAAAATTATTTTTTAATTTTTAGTTCGGTTGCATATAAAAGCGTGTTTTTTAGTTTTTAAAACTATTAATTATTTTTCATTTTTTAGTTCGTTATATCAATTATTTTTTAACAATTAACTTTGCTACTCTTGACAAAATGGCGAAAAAATTTTTTAGTGAACAAGAGTAGCAAAGTTTGGAATGTTGCCAACAGATGGCAACCCACTAAAAAATTTCTTCTCCATTGAGTAGCAAAGTTTGAAATGTTGCCAACAGATGGCAACCCCGGTGTTGTTTTTATAATATAATGGAATTTCTTTTTCCTGGCGATCCAAAGCAGGATAACGGGATACTGTTTGCAGATTATTGCATTGTCATGGGTCCTTAATACGTGTGCAAAGTTTCAAAGAAATCGAATAGCTGGAAGTTGGTTAAAATTAGGCTCAAAGATTCCGTTACATAGATAGCCAGATGGATAGATAGATTGATAGTTACAAGCCAAGTTAATAAAAGCGTGTTAAAAATAGTCCCTTGCCCAGTAATGAAATGGACTTGCAATCAACTAACTGAATCAATTCAATTGGGCATTGAAACCTGTATTCCACACACCATCAAGAACCCCAAACAATCCAATAACAAACCCTGGTTTTCCAAATCTTGTGATAAACCTAGAATTTTAAAAGTTCAGCCTCACAAGAAGTTTCTACAGGATCCTATTCCAGAAAATCGACAGGCCAGCATTGAAGCAAGAAACTACTACAATCAAACAATTTCTGAAGCCAAAGACTCCTTCAACAATCGTATTAAAAACAAAGTTCTTTCTTGCTCAAACGGCAGCAAATCTTTCTGGTTCTTTGCAAAAAACATAAGTGGGAATTTTTGTACCAGTTCTTTTCCACCAGTAACTTTGGAAGATAAAATTACTTTTACCGCTAAAGGAAAGGTAGAACTATTTGCTAAACAATTTGCTGCCAATTCAACCATTGACCCTCCCGTAAATTAACCAATTCCAGCTATTACACCAGTTCCTCATAAAATGCCCGATAATATTTTTAAAGTAAAACACATTAAGCGTATCCTTTCTGCTTTTAACACCAAGAAATCATATGGGCTGGACGGCATACCAGCAGTCGTTTTAAAAAATGTGCTCTAGAACTTGCACCAATCTTAAAGCTGGAAAGCTGCACGTGTTCAATATATTCCCAAGAAAGGATCTAAATCTCTTCTATCTAACTATAGACCAATTTCAATTCTCTCAGTTTTTGTAAAGTAATGGAAAAATTCATTAATTCACAAATTCTTAAGTATTTAGAAAAACACAAAATTTTGCATGACAGGCAGTATGGATTTTGCCACAAAACACCTACAGCAGATCTTCTTCCCTTCATATCACACAACTGGAACAAGTCTCTTGAGTTTCTAGGTAAGTCCCAGATCGTTGCTCTTGATATATCTTAAGCTTTTGACCAGGTCTGGCATGACGCACTTCTCAATAAACTTCCCTCCTACGGTCTTCCAACTAAATTCTGCTCTTGGCTCTCTAGTTATCGATCAGATCGACGTATATCAGTTATTGTGGACGATCATTTTTCAAGCTTTCACCAAGTAAATGCTAGAGTACCTCAGGGCTCAGTTCTGGCACCAACATTGTTTCTTCTTCACATCAACGACCTTATCTCGTCCACAACTAATTCCATTTATAGTTTCGCCGACGATAGTACCCTTCACTTAAGTTTTTAGGTTCCTAAACCCATCACTAAACCTGATTTGAAAAACAAACGCAGAGCGATGCCGATATCTCTTTCGCAGGATCTTAATTTATTATTGGATTGGGGCGCCAAAAATCTCGTCCATTTTAATGCATCCAAAACACAATCATGTTCCTTATCGCGAAAAGGGTCATCAAATACTAATCCTCTATTTATGAGCGGCCAAGTTTTACAGAGCAAAGACACCTTCAATCTTGTGGGCGTCACATTTGAAAATAACCTTAACTGGCATAAACACATTGTATCTATAGTCACGGCAGCTTCAAAAAGCATAGATTGCTCTTTCGAGCCTAAAAGTATTTTTCCCCTTCTAATTTATACACTTTGTATGTGTTCCCCAGAGTTCCCAATAGAGATACTCGTGGTGCCGCGCGTATGCATCCCTATACAGTCCAATTGAACAGGCCCCGAACTTAACAACTTTTTTGTAACGCATTTAATTTTTCTTAAAAATATGTTTTAAATTTATTTAAATATTGATATTTGTAGTAGTAATAAAAAGCCATACTTTAAAAACAAAATTGAAAAAAATAGTTTAATGTTTAAAGCTTAATTACATGAAAACGGCTTATTTGACGATAATTAACAAAGAGAGGGAATTTAATTTTCGTTAAGGATGTATACGGGTGTTATTTAATAAGTGTCCGATATTTCAGAGAGTGATTTTTTCAAGTATTTTTAAGGTTAAAAGTTCCTATGAACGTGTGGTCTAAGATGCTTCGCTTTCAAGATACAGGGTGTCAAAGTTTTATTTTTATTTATGTTTTTTCTGCATAATTTCCTAAATAATGCCGATTTCCGAACGAAAATTGGTACCTGGGGGTTTTTTGACATGAGAAATTTGAATTTGTTCTTAATTTAGCTCTTACTTGTAGAGGGCGCTAGCCACATGTATATTCTCACTTTCAAAGGCTCATGACTTTTGTACAACCCTGTATTTACATTTTTGTTAAAAGAAATGGATTCCTTAGTCATTTTTACGTAAAAAAGGTACTCTTATTAGATGACGCTAGGAGCAACCGTTTTCGAAATATTTTAGTTTAAAATAATCGATGCATACGCTTAGTAATAAATAGGCTAAGTAAAGACCGGCTAATAGGTAAAAATTTTCAAATCTACAATTTGCACATTTTACTTTACTTTACTTAAATTGTTGTCAAAAAACTGTTAGTCGCAAGGATAGACCTATGAATAATAATATTCTATTCTATTCTATTTTTTTCCTGGTTTTGGTCCCTTCAGTTCCAATCCACCAGTTCTCCCCCTTCCGGACTATGCTTTCCAGTTCTTCGTCGGCGGAAAATCTGGATAATCGAACTCGTAGCTCCCAGAAATTCCAGAAAGAAATCAAATTAACTCTACAATCGATGCAATGCATAAATTGTCGGCTGTCAAACAAAGATCTGCTACTGGTGTTACGTAAAACCTTCACTTTCACTACTGACAGTTCCCATGGCACGCCCATCTATTTCCCGCCATTTGAGAAATACCTCGTGTTCACCACCAAACAGGATACCATCAGCTTATAGGAATCTTCGCTTACAGGGCTTAGATCCAGAAGAAAGATGCCGTTAATTTAGCGTTAATCTTTCCTTGATCCCCGAAGGTAAAAACGTTCGTACGACACCTCTAACAGCCACCCCGGGAAGAACTTTGTAGTTCTCTACGCACGTCCCCACTGTCCGGAGGTCAAACAAAGAGTCGAATATTAATATTAAGGGCCTAAACCTTCACGATATATTTCTTTGTCCCCTTGAACAAATTTTCGATATATTTTTCAAAAAAAAAGTAAATTTTTCGGCCAACTCTATTGTATACAGGGTGTCCGGGAAAATGTGGGAAATCTCTCGCACACGTATGGAACAGATGAAAATAACACGACAAGTTCCTATAAAAATTTTCCGTTTAAGCCCCCTGCGGAGATATGATCCCCTAAAGGGGGCAGCTAGAAAATCGATTTTTCGTGAATAACTTTTAAAGCGCTTTGTATAATTTGATAATATTTTAGTACGATGCATACTAGTAAAGACCTCTTAAAATAGTGCCCTTGAAACTTATGTCGCTTCTTTAGTTTGCCAGGGACGGACTAGTTTTTGCACATTATTGATAATATTTTTTACGCCCTGTATGGTGAAGACACAAAAATATGTTTTTGGGTAGTTTAAACCTTTGCTAAAAAAAGGTACTCTTGTTTGACATCGATAAAATGAGCCGTTTTCGAGTAAAACATTATTTTAACAATAAGAGTTTATTTTTGTTTAATAATACAATACAGGGTGTAACTAAATAAGTGTAAAACATTTAAGGAGGTGATTCCTCATTGAAAAATATGAAAAAAATTCCTATAAACATGGGTCCGAAAATGCATACTTTCCAAGATACAGGGTGTTAAACTTTTTAAATAAAATAGGTTTTTGTAATTATCTTGAATACCCTGTAACCGATTTTCTTGAAATTTTTCAGTGTTATATCTAGTAATAAGGGCCAAAGTTTGGCATAATTAAATTAAAATTATTAAGTCCAGTGGCGTCTCACGGGACATCTTATCGAAAATAATTGTAAAAAATGTACGCCACTGACTTTTTGTAACTTTTTTATTTATTTTTTTAGAATAAGCAACTGAAAATACAACTTTTTTATCTCTTGAATTTTTTTTGTATCTTGCTTTGTTTTCGAGAAAAAAATAAAAACCACTTTATTGCATGTTTCTTGGGACGGAATTTTTGAATTTTGACGATTTACTGAGCAAAAACAGTTAAAGATAGAGCAAAATTAATTTTTTTAATTGACCGGAAAATTGAATTTTCCACTCAATTTTTAAGCGGAAAATGCTATTTTACAGGACTAATTTACTTTCCGGTCCCTAGTTTACTTTCCGGTCTCTCATTTACTTTCCGGTCCCTGATATCAAAAAATCCTGTTAGCCATGACAAAAATTGTCAGAGTTCAATTGTTACTATTTGACAGTTCAAGATATTGTAAAGTAAAGAAAGCATCATTTTGCCAAAATGGAGTCAGACATGGAAAATCCAGATGAAATAATTGAAGCAGCGTCCTTATTGTCGTTTAAATATAACACTAAAAATTTACACAGTTTTTTTCTGGTCAATTAAAAAAAAATTATGTACGATACTCGACCGGAAATAATTTTTACGGGTCTCCTCAAAACTACAGGACTCGCCTACGGCTCGCCCTGTAAATGTTTTTCGTCGACCCGTAAAATACCATTTTCCGGTCTAGTAACGTAAATAGCTATTACTTTCCTATCTTAACTTTTTAGGGATCTAATGACATTAAAAAGTGAAGGTCAGTGTCAAATGTTGTTAAAATAATTTTTTACTCGAAAACGGCTCATTTTATCGATGTCAAACAAGAGTACCTTTTTTTTAGCAAAAGGTTTAAACTACCCAAAAACATATTTTTGTGTCTTCACCATACAGGGCGTAAAAAATATTATTAATAATGTGCGAAAACTAGTCCGTCCCTGGCAAACTAAAGAAGCGACATAAGTTTCAAGGGCACTATTTTAAGAGGTATTTACTGATATGCATCGTTCAAAAATATTATCAAATTATACAGAGCGCTTTAAAAGTTATTCACGAAAAATCGAGAACTAGTCCGTCCCTGGCAAACTAAAGAAGCGACATAAGTTTCAAGCGCACTATTTTAAGAGGTCTTTACTAGTATGCATCGTACTAAAATATTATTAAATTATACAGAGCGCTTTAAAAGTTATTCACGAAAAATCGATTTCTAGCTGCCTCCTTTAGGGGATCATATCTCCGCAGGGGGCTTAAACGGAAAAATTTTATGGGAACTTGTCGTATTATTTTCATCTGTTCCATACGTGTGCGAGAGATTTCCCACATTTTCCCGGACACCCTGTATACTAAGCTTTTCTGCGTGGACTTGTTTAAAAAAATAATAATTTAAAATTATTTTAATACTTGTAAACCATTTAAAGTGGAAAAATAGGGAAAAGACTTTACGATTCATAAAAAATTTACCATGTTTGATTTATTACAATGTCACAGAGCAGTTTACGCATTATACGAAAACTTTTTTCATATCATTTCATCCGGATACAAGAATTATAATACGTTTTTTTCCCTTTATTTTTAATATCCCGATATTAAAAATTTATATTTTAGTCTGGTGAATAAAATAACCATTATAGGTGACGAGGGACATACTTCTTTCAACGCAAAGGTGACATTTTGATTATGTTTTGCATATATCTTGTCAGGGATTTGAAACAATGTGACATATTGGCGTTGTTAGCATATTCAAGTTGTAATAAATCTTAATAAAATTATGTAGACAAATGATTTTATATTTAAATATTAATTATTGGGATAAAAATCGATTGTTTCAGTTATAAAAAATATAGTATTGATAAAATAAATATAAAAAGTGAGTTATTAAGGTATATTTTGTAAAAATTGCTCTGAGCAACCGTTTTCAAAATATTGGCCTTTAGAGGATCTATAACCACTAAATGCCTTTTTTAAATCTTTGGACAATCCATGAAGGCTGAAAGCCTAAATACTAACGTACCGTGGGTGTCTTAAGCAGGGTAAGAGGAAGTTTGTTAACACGGGACTTAAAAACTTGAAGATTTGGAGGGGGAAAGAAAGACCTCCGCTGGCAGTAGGTTCCACAGTCTAGAAACTCTAGGGTTAAAAGAACGAACGAAATGGGAAGTTCGGGGCCTGTCCAATTGAACTGCATAGGGATGCATACGCGCGGAACCACGAGTTTCTCTGTTGGGAGCTGCAAAAGGAGGGACTATACTGGATAATTCGTCGGAGTAGAAGCCGTAAAAGTATCTATAGACGAGCGATAGATCTCCCACAGCTCGACGATGGGCAAGAGAAGAAAGTCTTTGGGTAAGTAATGGATCATTAATAAGACGAACAGCCCTTTTTTGAATGGCATCAAGAATGCTGAGGGTTGTAGGGGATGCCATTCCCCAGACATGAGAACAATATTCCAGAGAGGGTCGAATTTGGGACACATACAAAGTGTATAAATTGGAATTAACCTAAATTTTTTAGTTTTGTGGGAATTACAATTCTTGCTTTGATGCGCATCATTTCCCCAATCTCCCTTACCATTAAAAACGCCGTTATCAGTTAAAATTTAAACACAATGAATCATTTAAAATAAATATCGTTACCCTTTAATTCCTTTTCAAAATTCCATCGAATAACACAAAAAAAACACGGGTTGATGGATTAAATCAAACTTTGTGGATTTTTTTTAGGCATATTGAACTATAAAAAGACATATTTAACATTACCAATTTTCTCGATATTTTTGATTAAGGGCCTGATTATCCCAAATGCCACAAAAACTCATTTTTTTCTTAATATTTCAAATTACTGTAAAAAATAAAACATTAATAAAACCATAACCGATTTTTGTGGATGTTTTAATCGAGATTTTAAAACCCTCCTTAATTTTCTTGTGCAATCAGCGAGCGGTTGCTGAGATAATGATGATTAAAGAAAAAAAATCCTTTTTTATTTAAAGTTAAATATCTCAGCGAGAAATGAGAAGAGGTCGAATCAAACTTCTACTAAAGCAAATTAAAGCTGAATAAACAAGTTATCCGATTCATATAGTGGTCAAGTTGATTTTTTTCAAATTTTTAGACCAAAAAAAAGAACTAAAAAAATTCGAAAAAAATCTTTTCGGTATTCATTAGAATTGCGCAGTACACGTTGCTTAAAAAATGTTTTCACTTGTAATATCACTAGTGCTAAATTTTTTTAAGGCCACGAATATTTTGTGGCCGAGAAAACATTTTCCGGAATAATTTAAGCACGTGTGGTATACGGTAAGAAAATTTCACACAAATTTTGTGTTAAATAATATTCTTTTAAATTAATATTTGTAACTTTGACACGAGCTTTAAAATTTTACTATAAAATAAATATTTTCCTTTTTATCAATTGTAGTTGCAAATATATGTTATTTTAGAGCTTATCATTGTTTATTCTTTTATATTATATATACCTTATGTTACTACAGTTGGTAAAAATAGTTTATTTAAATTTTTTTAGACCTATACCTTGTTTTCGTTTGCTCTTCACTTATGTCTAGTACTTCAGTCTTATGATATTATTTTACTAACTGTAGTTGTACAAAATTGTCATTTAGGGTCTTAAAACCTTACATTATTTTATATTATGTTTTCTCTGAAATACTACAACTGGTACAAAAAAACATTTTCTTTAATTATGTATGTGAAAGACAGACATGACTTTTAAAGAAATTCAATGATTATGTCAAAAAATTTCCACTATTATTCGCTCCAGGGTAGCCCAGGCAGGGCAAAATTTCCGATAAATACTTGTGTTGTCATGGTAATGCAACCAAAACTACACATTTGATTGGTTAAAAAACAGTGGTGTGGAATTTTCATGGTAAGACCCCAAAACAAGACACTTCAAGTTTTAAAATGCTTTTTTTTTTATTTCAGTACGACCATTTTTATGCGAAATACAGCCACTTAAAATACCTAAAAAATTGGATTTTTTGTATATTAATTTTGCCATTGGTGTAGTATTATTAAAAACAATATTATCTACCATCTTTAAAGAAACATTTTTTACCCAGTTTATAATTATTTTAGTTATAATAAATCATTTAACAATATCCTATATATCAGATGTTTACGGAAAATTGTAAGTAAATTACATTATTTTGAACCAAAATTAATCCAAAACGTTAAGCCCGATCTTAAATTCAGGAAATTTTGAATTTAATGGTTTAAATTCAAGTGGAATAGAAGGAACTTTAAGCGCATTTCATTAAATTGCTTTATTCTTTGTGTCTCTAGGTTTCAAGAATTAATAGATTCATTAAACGATAAAGTAGGATTTAAAGTAAAACAAATATTTAAAGTGATTTTTTTAAAGAGACAAATTGTACATGATTAAAAATTATACAGGGTGTTTATTAATTGTGGTGCCGAACTGCTATGGTAGAAACCTTTTATTAAAAAACAAGTTTATAGAGTGTGTCCCAGGATAGGTGTTACAAGAGGACAAATGGACCAAAATTTTTTAAATTTTAAAACGAAATTTTGGGATGCTTGTCGCATGGTCCAAAACTAATAAATACAAAATTTTACTTCAATTGGTATTATACATGGCAAGTTATAACTAAAAATATGAAAATTGCCCAAGTGCTAACTAGATGTATTTTTATTGTAACAAAATTACATTAGTAAATGTTGTAGAGAATTCAATTTTATATTAAATTCAATTCTTTAACTTTAACTGTTAAAATAAGGTGTAATTCTCTACAACATTTTGTTAGACAATTTTGTTCTATTTTGAAAAATAAAGATACTTACCCTGTATATTACCAATCGAAGTAAAATTTTGTATTTATTAGTTATGGAACATGCGACCAGTTTGCTTAAAAGGACCATTAAAAATTTCAAATTTTTTGGTCCATTTGTCCTCTTGTAACACCTATCCTGGGACACACAGTATACACATAAGCAAATTTTTTGCTCTTCACCTACTAAGTTGGTTTGTATTTGTGCAGATTAAAGATCTTACCATCCTACCGTCAATGTTAAGAAAGACAAAATTATCTACTACCAACTTAATTACTTGTTTTTAAAGCTTTTCTGATATTTTAGATACATTTCAGTTAAAGAGAGACAAGAATGAGACGAGTAACTGGTCCTAACAATTTGTCCATTGTATTTATCTCTTTCTGGTTTAACGCAAGTTCCAATAAATATGTCTTTGTCTTTCATCATGGCAGGCTATCGTAGATGGAGCAATCATCGCTTTGCCCTGGTTGCCAAGTTGTTTACAATTTCTGCATGTAAACTTAAAAGTCCTTTTTGGCTCACATCTAATTAAGAGGAAGAAAATATACCATGAATCGAATATTTTTAACTTGACAACGTTGCCGCAGGCAGTCACGTCGAAATGTTAATCGATATTTGTGTTTGATATTTTTCAATGGCCGATTTGTTTGGACAGTTTGTTTACATTTTCTGTGATTTATTGTGTGTTTTGTGGTTTTTTACCTTTAATTGGACTTTGAATATTGACTTTTATTAGTGATCACAGTGTATATATTAAGTTTGTGCTTTTCAACAGATAATTTAAGGTAATATTGACATGGTTATCTGTAAAAAAAAATCTTTATAAAAACCAAATAAATGACATTTTTAATAAGGTGTGTGTAATTATTGAACTAAACCCCAATATTTTATATTAATAGAAAACAAAAACAAGTACCTAACATTAAGGGCAAAAATAGCACAGCTATATAATTTGAATTTGGCGGGCAAACGATAAAGTCGACTCACGCGCCATCTGCGCCAATTCCGTATAAAAATTGTTATTTTATAAATAAATCATTTGATCATTTATTATTTGTACATTTTTAAGCTAGTATTTTTATATAAAAAATGTATTGTTTTAAAATATGAAGCTTACTAGTTTTATCAAATTCTGAAAAATACAGGCCGTATTACGGTTAAACCATAACGTGAATTTAATTTTACTAAAATAAGTGTTATCAAAATTTTAAAGTTTTTTGAAAAGTTTATAATACAAAGGGTGGTTACCGAAGAGCTTTCGACTAAATTTGTTTTAAGCTAATGTTTGTGTAATACAGCAAAGCTAAATTCTACGAAATATAAACGTTGTACATGTTAAATAAACTTAAAGTTATAGCTTAAAGGGACGTTTAATGTAAACATTAAAGTTTGCCCAACGCTGCATATTCAAAGAAACAATAGATTGACTTTACTTGAAAGCTACGTGTCAGAACCATAGGTCAAACATTGTTTTAATAGTTTATTAGAAATTAAAAAAATCTAAAAATGTTATCGCACGTAAAGACTTTATCGTCGGGTTTATGCAAATTATACAAAAAAAGCAGCTATTGCCCTCATAAATTCCATAAGTTATTTAATTTCATTGATAACACAGCCCCACAAAAATTAAAGTTTATTCAGAAGAGTAAGACATATTATGTATTCCCATGTATTTTTGACGCTGAATCCGATCCTGAACTTAAAAATGGCCCTTCATGTCTAGAATTGGCCGAAAATGGCCTCTATAGGTCCTTAAATACCCCAGCAAACACATTTGCCGGCAATATACATTTTTCATATTGGCATTGATGGTAAAGCATTGGCAATATTATGCCAACATCTAATAAGCATTAAAAAGTTAACCCTAAATAAACACTCAATTGCCAATAAATTTTACATGCAGGCGAATTGCCGGCAAGCATACAAAAATGGCGGCATACCAATCCTGATATATAAATAAAGCATACCGTTTTGTTGCAGGCAAATAAATATTGGATTTTGAAGGCAAACCTTCAACGCATATTCATACTTTTTAAACCATATTATTAACATTGGTATTTACCTAACATTAAAGCAATTTTTCTGATCTATTTTATTTATAATGGCGGCTAAACAACATTATTTTATGTTTTATTACATAATTTAAAGGAAATGGCCTTTTCCTAACATTTTATTGATACAAATCATGCAAATAAAAATTAAGTAAAACAAAATGTTTATTATGTATTTTGAGAGAATAAAAATAAAATGATGGTAAAATTAGTTAGGTTAATTTCGACGATTTCGACCGAAGGTGATAAATTCAAATTTCCCGCTTAGCCGAAATACAAGATTTGAAAATTTGACAGATAAGGCAACCTTGCTTTTGTTTGGCCGCTTTGTGCAATTGTTTTCTATGTGGTTTTCTAGCTTTTTAGTTTCTTTTTTAAAGAAAAGAGTTTTTGGTAGACATAATTAAGTGTATTCATTATCTAATTAGTGTGTTGTGTAATTAATTGGTGATGGCTAGTCAAGAAGGCGGGTTATTCAAGTAGACTGTTAGGAGCTGTAAACATTTCGTTTAAAACCTTTTAAATTTGTAGTTACTTAAAAAAATTATATGAAATCAGGGCGTTGCCTTATTAAAAGTTTTAAAGACGTGTTAATAAAAAAAATTATATATATTTAATGGTTTTTTTTTTTTTTGACATTTAACTCCTTTAAAATATTTCTCCCTATGTTTCGGATCTGAAAATTGAGTGTAAGTGTCCCTTAAATACTTAGTATTTTAAAGTGTTTTCTTTTGATTTACCATTTTTTTTTAATTTTATTACAAACTTTTTTTTTTGTTTTTTTTTGGTTTATTGTTACGGTATAAAAATTTATATTATGTAATTTTTTTATTGATAAAGTTTTCCTGCCTTTTTTTCTCATTTTTTTCGATTACAAAAGTCTAAATATGTTATTTTAACTTTTGAGACATTCAACTTATAAAACTTGCAATACTTATTTAATGCTAAATGCCATTATCCTAAACGCATTTTTTGCCAATAACTTATTAATGATGGATGCCATCATCCTAAACGCATTTTTTGGCATAACTTATTAATGATGGATGCCATCATCCTAAACGAATTTTTTCATTATAAATTATTAATGACGGATGCCATCACATTATCTGCAACACGTGGCCTAATAACGGCCAATTGCCCACTTTCGCGTCTTTTTGATACCTTTTGCCAATGCCTTGCCATTAAAGAGTGTTGGCAATGCCAGTAAATTAAATGTACAACACCGGCAAAAATGGCATATGGGACATTTTCCGAAATAAGGTTGGGTTAAGGCTAACCAGAACTTTTCGCGCAAACTAACCAGAATTAAAATATACATGATAGTATCACTGTTGTAATGGCTACATCTGAAACACGATTTTTCGTAACCTAAGGGGTGATTTTCCGGTCCCAAACAGGAAAATTCATTCCTTTTAAAGCTTATTATTATTGTTAATAATATATTAATTATTAATTATTACAATATTTACACACAAGATATTTGTCTGCCATGGGGTTCGAACTGTAAAAACTGTCTGCCGACTGAAAAAATATCTTCTAATAGGTACCAAAGTGATAAAAAGAAAAATTCAGCTTTTACTAAATAACAAAAGTTAAGTTTTAGTTCATTAACCTTGATACCTGGTATCTGCTAAAGTCCTTGTGATTTAAACTTCATAGTCTACCATTGCTTCTACCTATGTAAGGAACATACGCTCACAAACTTTTAGCCTTTACACGAGACACGACTATTACAAATTAATTTTATCAGAGACAACAATGAGACGAGCAACTAAATGTAAATAAATTATCCGAGAGAGAGATAGCTGCTGGGCCTTCCTTGTCTGTCTTCAAGGAAGGCAAACGCAGATGGCTCGTGAGTCGACTTTATCGTTTACCCGCCAAATTCAAATTATATAGCTGTGCTATTTTTGCCCTTAATGTTAGGTACTTGTTTTTGTTTCCTATTAATATAAAATATTGGGGTTTAGTTCAATAATTACACACACCTTATTAAAAATGTCATTTATTTGGTTTTTATAAAGATTTTTTCTTACAGATAACCATGTCAATATTACCTTAAATTATCTGTTGAAAAGCACAAATTTAATATATACACTGTGATCACTAATAAAAGTCAATATTCAAAGTCCAATTAAAGGTAAAAAACCACGAAACACACAATAAATCACAGAAAATGTAAACAAACTGTCCAAACAAATCGGCCATTGAAAAATATCAAACACAAATATCGATTAACATTTCGGCGTGACTGCTTGCGGCAACGTTGTCAAGTTAAAAATATTCGATTCATGGTATATTTTCTTTCTCTTAATTAGATGTGAGCCAAAAAGGACATTAAAGTTTACATGCAGAAATTGTAAACAACTTGGCAACCAGGGCAATGCGATGATTGCTCCATCTACGATAGCCTGCCATGATGAAAGACAAAGACATATTTATTGGAACTTGCGTTAAACCAGAAAGAGATAAATACAATGGACAAATTGTTAGGACCAGTTACTCGTCTCATTCTTGTCTCTGATTTTATTAAAAAGTTATTTAGTATCCAGGTAAAATAATTTTGTTGTTGCTTGACATCTAATATAATTAAGGGATTTGGTGAGTCTACAGAATTCCCTTTAAAAGCTCTTTAAACTAAACATAATTTAAACTAAGCCGAAGTATAATAAATTTTCGAAATTCGAAGTTTATTCACGTAGCTTACTTTGTAGCTTTTGAGCAGGTTTAATTTAATAAATTGCATTGCACTACATATTTAAAGAGGAATGGTTTTGCTGTGCACTTTAATAATTACTATGTTCGCAGATTCTTCAATTTGCTCTTTTTCTGCTTAGGGGTTTAGTAATAGTCTAAGATCCCAATAGAAGGCGACTTGCATCCATCTGTTTACCGGATTTTTTTTATCTTTGGACAAACCACGAAGGCTAAAAGCTTAAATACTAACGTACCGTGAGTGTCTTCAGCAAGGTAAAAGGGAGTTTGTCAACACGGGATTTAAATACTTGAAGATTTGGAGGAGAAAGAAAGACCTCCGCTGGTAGCTGGTTCCACAATCAAGAAACTCTAGGGATAAAAGAACGAACAAAGTGAGAAGTTCGGGGCCTGTCCAGTTGGACCGTATAAGGATGCATACGCGCGGAACCACGAGTTTCTCTGTTGGGCACCGTGAGTGGAGGAACTATACTGGACAATTC